>QWTY01001846.1:15337-35958 GCA_008033365.1 Pseudorectes ferrugineus | reverse complement strand
AAGTATGGCAAACTGAAGCTCAAGGGTGACAATGTTTAAGGTGTTTCTGGTCCAGCCTGCTCTGATGGAGCTTTCTCAGGTACAGCTGTTGAAGGGGGATGATATTATGGTATTTAAAGAGCTTTATAACAAAAATATTCCATTCTATTCTATTCTATTCTATTCTATTCTATTCTATTCTATTCTATTCTATTCTATTCTATTCTATTCTATTCTATTCCATTCCATTCCATTCCATTCCATTCCATTCCATATCATCTAAGCCTGTTTCCTTTGATAAGTGCAGAGATAGCTGGAGTCCTGGCTCCTGCCTCATTCTGAGGAGCAGCAATGGGTGAAGCCAGGTGATGAAGGTGAAGGCTTCTCTAGCACTGACCTAAGAAGATACCCACAGCTCTGGCCTTGGCAGAGGGCTGGCTCTTCCACCTCTCAGCACTGAATGTCTCTTCCATTCCTGGGTGGGGGAGCCCTGGAGAACTCTTTCGATCTTGTGATTGTTTTACAACCTTCACCTCACTCAGCACCCGAGCTGTGAAAACATAAAGGATGAGACGGTGGGAGTCTGAACCTCAGATTCAGCACGGCACCTTGCCGCTAACTAACATAGAAGATCTCTAGGTTCACTCCCTTATCCTTCCTAGACTATAAAAGCTATTTTCAAAGCTTGGCCTCATGTGTCTTTATTGGTGTTGAGCAAAGACACCACTTTCCAGCTCAGTCACTTACATCTCTCCCTCACATCTGTTAAAGGACCAGCAACAACTGTTAAAGGCAGCATGAGACATCATCCACTTCTGGAAAATGTTAATGTTTTCCTGCCTGATATGCTCAGCTAGGCTGGAATTATTAAAAAAAAAAAAAAAAAAAAGACTGTTCCACAAGATTTCTGGGAGGGGTCTGCAAAGAGGAACTTGTTGTCAGCCACAGTTCATGACTAATGTAATATAAAAAGCAACTGTTTGGCAGGACTTTTGGCAAGGGACTGTTTCAGAAATGAGGGTATTATTTTATGTGCAAGGTTATATTTAGGATTTGTAGACTACAGAGTCGCAAGAAAATAATTGCATCAAGGAAATCTGGTGGAATCACAAACCATGAGAATGCAAAGCCTGAATCACCCTAGCCCTCAGGAGCCTGGGATTCATTCCACCAGTGCTCACAGCAGCTCATCCAGTTGTTGGAATTTCCTTAACTTTAAAGCAGTTTATGCTTCCCTGTTGATATATTTACTGAGGCAATAACTGCAGCATGTGAGAATGACAGAAGCTGTAAAATGCTTTCTAGACCCTTAGAGAACAGACTTCAAACTGTCTCGTTTTGAATTATACTTCCTCCTCCTGGCACGGATGCATCTGAGAGGTCTGAAGATAGGAATCCTCAGGAATCTGATTATTGTTCAGATGTGGCTTTCCACACAATGATTCACACGCTCCTCATTTGGGCATCCTGATGTAACTTCTTCCTAAGAATGTGTCTAGAATACAAAATGCCCCAAGATGAGATGGCAAAGCATTGGGCTGTGACACCCTCACCCTTTGCACCCCACAAGATCCTCTCATGGCAGCTAAAAGCCCCCCAGGAGGCTGTGGGCAGTGTTGAGAGTAGAGGCCACAAGGAAAGCTGAGAGATATTTCCTTCCAAATTCTTGTGCTGGATCACAAAAATGGTCTGATCTGATGGTTTCATGTGTAGTCTTTAAGACACCTCAACAGTTTTCAGTTGGCTAGACTGATGCCTGGTTTTGTTTTTAAATCAAACAGGTATTTTATTGAGGTTTCGCTCTGGTTGCATGGTGATGGGTCAGGTATGATCCTGACAGTCACTGATCTTGCCTTTTCTAACTAAAAGCATGTGTTTATCCCAGGGAAGCGGGACATGTGAGTGGTGCCAAGGGTTGGCTCGGGTAAACTGGCCTTGCAAAAAACTCATAATGCCTCCTCTTCACTCCTGCATCTGAGCTGAAGAGCATAATGGGTTTCAGTTATTTTTATTTGGTCAGGGAAGACAAGACCCTTGTCACAGCATCCCAAGGGACAGATGAACACAAACTGTCCACGGCTCCCAACCTCCCTCCTGCTGAAGGGCACGTATGGTACCTAAGAAGAGTCTCTTTCTTCACAAGTCAATACACTGCCATAGTGTCCTCAGTGAGCAGGAAGGAGGGATGGGGCAAAAGAGGGTTTCAGAGAAAGAGATGAGAGTGGTGGTGACATTTATTTCAAGACCTTCAGGATGAAAGGTTCCCCATGCTGTGAGGACTCATTCATGCCATTCCAGAGCTGGCATTCAACCAGGGCTTAATCCGGTGCAGAATGAAATCAGGCATTATGAAGAGATGGATGGTTGTAATTGAAATAATAACATAAATATAATTGAAATATAAATATATGTATGGACAGACACACGCACACTGTGTAAAACCCCCGTGGAAACAACAATAACCTTTTAGCTCTGCAAGCCAACCAACCTATTCCTGTAACCGCCTCTAATCTGTGTGTTTGCACCTGGGGTTCTTTAAGGAAATGCAGAGTTGTAATTAGCTGGGGGGTGTGGAGAAGTCAGATGAGTGGGATATTCACACTCCGGGACCAGAGCGTGAATGTGCACTAGGTCACAGGCATAAAGAGCTGGCGTGCCAGCCTCGTCCCAAGAGGACGCTTTACGTGCTCTCCATCATCAAACAGCCACACACTGCAACTCACAAATTTCCTCCAGTGACCGTAAAGCTTTTCGAAAAACTTTACTTCTGAGTTAGTCATTCAAAAAGTTGCTCTGTGACATTAAAAAAAAAAGACCCTTGGATTTCGCTGGGCTCCTGCACAGCTTTAGCAGCCGTGAAGCTGGTACCAAGCTGCCATGAGGCCTTACAGTGCCTACATTGTTGGTGGGAACCTCAGGGAAAGAGGTTTCTGGACGTGCCCTAGCGTCCACTTTCAGGTGATAACTTCTTGGCTAATAAACACATTTAAAACACAAAATATGAATTTCCCTTATTGCTCGTGACAGAGTGGCTGCCAAGCGTTGGCAATTAGGATTATGTCTGGAGAGGGAAGGGGCTTAGCCAGCACCTTTGGATGTTCAGCACGGGAGACTTGGCTCACGGCTGAGACTGCTCCCACATCTTGCTGAGAGGGCTGGCTGGATGTGACACTTAGGTGAAGCTTTAAACTGGGCCTAGGTCTGGCGAGGTGAGGTACAGCTCACCCCAGTTTGCCACAGAGCAATCCCTGGGCAAGTGGTTCCTTCTTTTCCCTGTTCACTGTTTCTTTCCTGGTTTTATCTTGGGATTAAAGTTGTCTACAGAGTCTCCAGATCCAAACCAGCAGTGTCAAAGGTGTTCAGGAGACTCCGTGAACGAAACTGAGGCGTTTATAAATCCAAATCTCCAATCAGTATAGCACAGCCCACAAATGGGCTTTTGTCTGTTCCTCTCCTGGGCACTGCAGGCCACAGAGAGACTTTTGGAAGGAGAAGATGTTTGTATTGTTTGTGAGAAGGATGCTCTGTAAACAACTGAGACCAGTAGCTACCTCGAGGTAACATCGTGGTGTGGCTAGTGGGGCAAACACAGACTTTGACAGAGTGAATGGTGGAGCTGCGAGTAACGTGGAAACTTCATTTTGTCAAGGCAGATGTTGCCATTGGGTGGAGTGTCTGGTGTGTGTGCTTGTCAGTGACAAGTCTGAAAACTGCCAAAAAATTGTCATCGGTGATTAAGCTCCCTCACGCAGGGAGGCTTTGGGAATAGTAGTCAATGGCTTTATAATTAGCAAAAATTACTGAGAAAAGTGTCATTTGGATGCTTCTTTTCTCTCCTCAAAGACTTTCCGTCTCTAAGTCCCCTTCTGAGTTGGTCTGTCTCCCAGCCCATCTTTCCTGTGATGACAAGGGACGATAGACTGCCTCAGATCACACAAGGCAGGACGGATCCACATCTGCCAACATGTGAATCATACAATGACTAAAGAATCTCCGCTGGAGTCTGCTCCTCCGAATGCCAGTCAGCATTTGCATCGCACCTGATCCTGGCTGGGCGGTCAGTCCCCGGCACAGTGTTCCCTGCTGGGGCTCACGTCTGCCAGCTAAAGCAGTGGATCACTCAATAGACCTGGAGCTGACTGACACAGCCAGAAACCTGTGCTCTTGAAACTCTTTGATCCTCCCAGCCTGCAGCCCAAAGATCCAAACTAGAACTAGGACCACATCAGGGCCTTCATCTCTGAGCTGGTCCTGCTGCATGGAGCACAGCTTCTCTACTTGGTACCATGAAAACTTCTTCTTTAGCTGGATCACACACGTGTGGCTGGAGGAAAAGGAGCCTGGCAATGTTTAGAAGCAAGGTTGCTGAGTTTTTAGGCACAAATTGCACTCAGGAAATGTATCTGGTGTGGTTTGCATGCTTAGCTCCCCACCATACGTGTATGAAGCTTGGCCAGCACAGCCCGGCTGATGCGCAGAGCGTGCAGAAGCCTGAACTTTTCCTTCTGGAGATGATGAGCCCGGATGAGCCCCAGGGAACTGTGGCAGATTCACACCCATGCTGGATGAGGCCCCAAGAGGATGAGTAACACCCCTTCCTTAGGCAGATTGCATACAATTATTGTAGGAATTTCTCAGGAAAACCCATTCTCAGAGAGAGCTGGCTTCTATTTAACAAATGCCACATGAAACGAGCTGTCATGAGACAGCTGTCTTTTATAGCATGATGAAGCCTTTTATTTCTTGACCTCTTTTTTTCTTGAAGGATTTCTTCTTGAATATACAGATTTTATCTCCTCTTTAGAAAAAAATTCACCATCTTTGTATTTGAAGCTACAGATACAAGGAGAATGCAGGCAGCTGGGCAGGCCTGCCAGTGAACCTGATCCCACTCATATGAACCCAGGGAGTGTCACCAAAAAAATGCAAGTAGGGTTCAAGGGAGCTGGTGGCACTGTGGCACTGTGGTTGTGTGCTGGCCCTGGGTGATAGAGTGACAGCCAGCAGTGACATGCTGAAGTCACATGTCAGTGTATAAAACGTGTTCAAGCACTCACAGGTTGCTCTTGGCTCCTTGGATGTGACTCCATTAATTGTAGGGAACTGCAATGGATAGGGGAGCGAAGAACCCTTGGGAGAGGGACACAACGCCACGTGGAAGTGGCAAATATTGCTTCTGCCGCATTCAACAGCTAGTCCTGTAAAACACACCACTGGAAACACCAAATACCTGGACAGCAGAAATCCCTGCTCACTGCTTCAGAGTGACAATTGGGAGAGATCCCCAGCGGCATCGGTGGGGTCTGGGGCTCCCACCAGAGCCAGCGCTCAGCCTCCCTGAGCCCCACAGGCTCCGGCGAGCCCTGAGCAGCATCCTGCCAACAGACTGGAGCTTCTTAAAGCTCGAAGACTGGAAGTGTTGTTCCAGGCACAAGGCAGCAGTGTTTAAGCCGCCGGTCCCCAGGGCTTTCCCTCTCGAGCTCCGCGATTGCGTCATGTCTCCAGTGAGGTCAGCGCTCAGGTATCGACACGGAGTTTCTGCCGCTCCCGGCTCACAGGCGCGCTCTCCCTGAGCAGGATGTGGCCAAGCCATCACCAGGAGGGTGCAGTGGGATTGTTCCTCCTCAGTAGTCCTTTCTTCAGGGGCTGGCTTCCCCCCGCACACCCAGGCGAGTCCTGTGGTGGGAAGAAAGGGGCGCTTGTTTCTTGCCTACCATTAATAGAAAGGGCTGGAAGTGTAACCAGAAATGACAACCTGAGTGAAATGTGATGCCTCTGGAGGGGCCCAGAAGGCAGCAAAGTGGTGCCTTCCAGCCACGCCAGAGACCCTTTTCTCCCCCTCTCCAAAGGAGCAGTCAGCTTGGGAAATCTTGTGCTCAGAAATGTATATTTTTCCCTCTAAAAACAATAAATGGTGTTATTGATGGGCAAAGCTGAGGTCCAGTATGGCCACACACTGTGAGGCTTGGCAAGCTTCCTCTGCTGTCAGTAGGCTCTTCGTTTCCCAAGGAGACTTTGGATACTTCCTTCTGCTGCAAGGGCCACACATAGAGACAGAACAATCCACTGGAGGATGCTCTATACCCCATCCAGGGTCTGGGCAGAGGATGAGACGCCAGCACCTGACTGGAATTTGTGCCTCTAACTCCATCTGCCACTGCTGACCTGCAAGACCAGAGCCTGCCTGAAGTCTAAAGGTCCAGTCCAGCTGATCAATCCATTTCTCGATGCTAAATTTCAGTGGACAAGGCTGTAAATTCATGCGTACACAGAAATGACCATCCTCATGTGGAGAAACAGCTGTTCTTTCAGTCCCACATACTGCATGGGCTGGGCTGACTTAGAGTCATCCTTATCTCTCAGGTACAAGTGTTTTGGGAGCTTTTTTGGGCACAGATGTTTAGGCAAAGGTCCAATTTCATCTGAATAAGGTGTAAGCAAGGAAGGAAACATTGTTCAGTGTCTGGCTTGGACAATGCATAATTCTCAAGAGCTGTCTTCACAATTTTCCCCCAACACTGTCTTTGACCAGTAGTTGCCAAAATTAAAAAAAAAAAAGGTCAGACCCTACACAGATGTTAGAAAAGAAAAGTTAGAGCAAAAAAAAAATATCTGGCTTCATATCAGGAATCCAAACTATGAACAAAACTCGACGTCCTTGTGCCATTAAAGCAAACATAGGACAAGAAAGCGGAAACTGACCAACACCTTGATCTCTTCCACACATCTGCAACACCAATCTGCTTCCCCGATTCACATCCCCTCCCGGCCCTTAGAGCTCCAGGCACCACACCTCCTTCACAGGCTGACCTCCGTGCAAGCGTAGGCACACTCTCACACTCAGACACACTCAGACACACTCAGACACACTCTCCCTTTCCTCCTTCCCACCCAGCCCACAGCACTCATCCCCAGCAGTGCCCTGGCTGCCGTGGCAGGGATGCTGCTGATTCACGTGTCGTCACTGGCGGCTGCCCTCCCACACCCCTTGGCTCTGCTGCGCCGCACGTCGCTGGCACACGGCGAGGCCAGGAGCATTTACTGGTGTGAAGTAGGGTACTGGGGCAAATGCCCGCTGCATAGCAATGAGGGGAAAGCTGCCCGTGAGCAGACACGGAGCAAAGGTTCCCTATTCTCTTTTCTTGGCCGCCGGCACATGTGGGGCAGCGGGGATGTGGGAGAGGAGGGAAGGAGCGGCGTGAGCCAGAGACAGCAGTAGGAGCTCTGTCGCACTTGGGGATGAATGCTAAGCAGACCCCACCGGGCGGGAGTGCCCAGATGAATGGGATCCTTTCACATCAGCCTGACAGAGGAGGGATTTCATAGTTCTCCGAGCAGCACAGAGCTGCCTTAATTCAGCAGATACAATGCCCTGCTCATACGGCTCAGGAAACAAAATAAATATGTTCTTGCAAAGACATCACAATGAAGCTTTTAAGGACTCGACACAAGAAGGCTCTACCTGGTTCTCGGGTCTCCTCGCATGTGTGGGAGCTAAGAGCCAGGCTTTTTACTTTCTCCCTCTCTACGCTTTTCTCAGTATTTTCCCCCATCGCTGAACCTGGCCCTGGGGTAGAGGAGGAAAAGAACATTTCCATATAGGCTGTCCTCTAAAAACAAGCAGAAGCAGTCACCCCCAGGTTAATTCTAAAGAAAGCAATCACAGATACTACTGCAGATCAAGTAAAAATAAGCAAAAATGACAAGACCTGAAGGGACGATGTCTTGGGAGTACAGAGAAAGTGTCTGCTCCCCATGTCTACCATCTTTGTCATCTCTACCAAGCAGCCACCACAGCACCAGCAGGATGCAGTAGTTGTGACTACAGGTTAACCATGGAGTGAAGCTCACTGTCAAGGACCAGTGGCTGTTCCTTCCACTTTCCCATTAATCCCGCATGCAGGGATTCAGCCAAACAGCCCAACAGGGTGCAGTGTAGCAATACTGAAGCCAGTTCATTTCAAAGGCAGCTGTGGAGGTGGAGATGAGCCCTTTGTACCGTGGCTCAGTCCTCCAGCACATACCCTGGCCTGCAGGACTGCAGGCTGCAGCAGCTCGGCAGAGTCTGGTACCCAGCAAGCTCCAAACGGCTTTGGGACTCTTTCTGCACTTGCATCCAGCCATGGGTGGAGAGGAGTCTTTAGCACTGGTGGCCAACCCAGCTGCCCTTCTCTGGCCACACGCTTGGCTGTTGATATTCTGGCCTTTTGTTCTGTGATGCTGCTGCAGCAAAGAGCATTTCCTCCACTGTATAAGAGTGATACTGTATGGGGGATCTGTGGCACATTTGCTGTGCTCATGGGGTTGTTTATGGTGCTGCCATCAGCGATGCTTGGGTCCAATGCTCCCTTCTAAGACTTTTCCTCTCCAGGTGTCATACAGCCTTGAAAAGGGGCTGGGTGACTTCAACCCACTTAAGGTATATATGAACCATATATATGGTTCATTTCTCACTTCCCTGCTGGTTTGGGCTCCCAGTTCAAGGTGACCCTTGTGCTGGGAGAGGATATATTAATATCTCTGCTAGGAGGTCATGAAGGCTCTCTGAAACACTGCAGCTGAAATCTCTCCAAGGAGATGGGCTTGTAACACACAGAGGTAGCAACAGAATTATACCATATATATGGGACAGGTGACAGCCTTCTTTGGCCATCTGTACTATCCGTGGTGTGGAGGACCAGCTATGTGGGGTTGTTGGAGCAGCCTTTGGCACCTATTCAGAATAAATGTCAGCCTGCAGGACTCTGCTGTCACATGTCAGTTCAGGAATCTTCCTTCCTGGTCTGCACATGGCAGGTACCACACAGCAGCATAAAACTGTCAAATCCACCCCTGAGATAAAGAGCTTGTGTTAAGCTAATCGAAGCATGAAGACATTAGGAAAGCACAGAGGCAAAGGTTTTATGACCAGAACTGGTGGTTTCCATACCACCCAGGCCATAAAACGTCAACAGACAAGGGCAGAAATTGTTCTTCCTATCAATGAGCAGAGACGTACCTTTTGTAGACAAAGCTCTGCTTTCCACAACCCTAGCAGCCTGTTGGCCCACTGCAAGACTTCTGGCCACATTTTGCTTTCCCAAAGTGTTAAGCTCTGTTGAGAACCATTGCTGATGCCCATTGCTGAAACGGAAACACGCCCTTCCCAAAATTAGCCTGACTATGGCTGTCGCTGTTGGATGCGTGTTCGCTCCCATGCTCTGCAGCCTGTCTGGATGCAGAGTAAAATGCCCATTTTTCTGCCAGCTTCCCGTGCCCCTCTGTGTGTGAGCGCTGCCGTTCCTGTGCCAGAGCTGCCGAGATGAGGCGGTGGGGTTGGCTGGGATAGCGGCGGGGTTGGCTGGGATAGCGGCAGCTCCGCGATTCCCCAGGCCCACGAGGTTCCAGCAGTGCCAGACTGTGTCAAGCGACGTGTGAGTCACCACTCAGCTTCTGCTCAGCGGCGAAGCAGAAATCCACAATTCTGGCAAAATTTAGGCCCTTTTATTATTCTCTCTAGCAGCCTTACCGAGCCGGCTTTTTTTGCGTCCCAAACCAGAGTTGAATAGAGCTGCCAAGGGCTGTCATCCCAAGTTTCTGTTTCTAATTTCCTTGCAGTGGAGATGCTGAGATGGCTGAGAATATTTCATTTTACCACCTGGCCGCCAAAAGGCTGGGTCTGCATTTTGGGTGATGTCACATTTCCTGAGCTTTGGAGAATGGTTGTCTCTCCTTTCTCTTTGGCGCAAAACGAGCTCAATCATTCAAAAAAGAAATCCCTCATGAGCTGCCAAGGAAATACCAATGAGAGAGACAGGAACAAAAGCACAACTGTAAAATCAGAGGAGACAAAAGGATTCAATAAATCTGATCTTTTTTCCCACCCAGACTGTAGCATCCATGTCAACTAATGAAAAGAATTATTTGGTGACGTCGAAAGGAGTTGGAACAAATCTGTTCTTCCTGAACAGCCCTGTGTTTAAACCACCCATCCCAGTGGGTTTGTGGTTAATCTGGCTAAGGTCTATGCCCTCTTTGACACAAGATGTAGCTCCCATACAGCCCTTCCTAGCGGGATCCATCTCGGAGATTTCAGGGAGGTGACTAATAACCAAATGTGCTCTCGAGCGTGCTGAGTGAATTCATTTGTGCGGCCAAAAGCCCCATTAATAGTCTGTACACACAATATATATAGTTACTTTTTAAATATAGAGGCATTGTCCAGAGGTATTTCCATTAGCCCTGTTTACTCCCAAACCGCTTGGGCTCAGACATCTCGACGTCCTGAACCTAAATGTGGATAAAGTGCGAGGCAGCTGTCCAAAGGGTGAGACAGAAGGGAAATCACTGTGCCAAAGCAGCTTTAATGGAAAAAAACATTTGAAGATGCCACAGTTCAGTATTTCTTCTTCTTTTTTTAACCTGGGTAGCCCAAAAAGTGCAATGACTGGGTTACAGCAGAGGTAGGGATTGGGTGCTCAGGGTTACCACCACGTTAGGTGCTCATGGAAGAGGAAAAGATATCGGTCACAAAGGGAAGGCTAGGTTTGGTTATTGGAATATCTCACTACTGGAAAAGTTTGGAGTCTGATTTGCTGGGAATTCCAACAGGAGCAACAATCTCCTCTTTATGTCGTTATTTGCTGGAGCATGGCATTTTTATCAGTTTGCTGGTGAAGTGACCCCAACTTCTTTAAGAACATTTGTCACTCCAAAGCACTTATAAAAGAACCTTTCTTCAGTGATTTTTGGTTTAAGAAGTATCCAATGGCTCCTTCCTGTTTGCTCCTTATGCTGTGCCACTCAGGAGCTGAATTGCACCAAGTTTTGATTTTGGTTTGGGTTGGGTTTTGTTCTTGAGTGTGTTGACTTTGGTTTTTTCCCCTTTCTGAATGAAGAACAGGAAATCAGTTTAAAAGAGCAACAGCAAAAAATAGCACCTCTATGGTGAGGACATGTGAGCAGATGACGGGTAAGGCTTAATGAATACAGGGGTTTGCAAATATTTTCACCCAGAAACAACGTTCCACCACCTGTAAATAGCAGCAATTCAAACAGAGAGCTCAAGCTCAGAAATAAATACATGAATCACTGTTTTTATTCCTTAGTCACATTAGTTGCTAAATCCTCAGGAACTTCAGTTCTTCCACTCTCCTGGTTGGGCTGGGAAAAGCAGAGGTGTAAGGCCAAATGCTGACTCAGAGTGGCAAAGTAAAGCATATATGTGACAGAAGGGCTTTCAAGAGCCATTCTCCATTCAGTCTGCTTTGTTCCTGCTAGAGCTCTTCTGAGGGTCTTGTTGAGGACTCACAGCTTTAGAAATGAGGTTTGGTTTGATCAAAATCAAAATGAAACTTTCCAGTTAAAGGAAAGCCTGGGAGTCTCTGGCTCTGGGGTGGTTCTGCTGGCTGGTGTGGAAAAGGATGCAGTAGGGGTCTGGTCCCAGCCATGGATGGCTGTGGGACTGCACTCTTCTGTGTTGCCATCACTGCCTTAGACAGTCCTTTTGGCTGGCTGCAGGAGATCAGTGCAGGTCCCAGCTCACCAGAGAGGCTTCTGGAGCATCTCCCAACATGCCAGGGATGGCAGCCACAGCACAAGCTTTTATTCCCACATTTAGCCTCATAGAGAAGCACTGTTGGTGTTTTTGGCAACAATGAAAACACGCAAAAAAGAAAAGCGTTCTTGGGAAAAGAAACTGGGAGAAATGAAAAGGAGGGTCCTGAGACTGCATCTCTGCCACCTAAGGGACAAAGAGAAATAGGCGTTGCTAATTAATGGGCGTTTTTCAACATTATGTAAAATGTTTTATAAAGTCTCCTTTGAGCAAGAGCTGCCCTGATGTGCTGGGGGATGTTTGAGCCTTTTCAGGTCTCAGCTGGCTCGCTCGCACCTCGGCCCTGCCGAGCCCGCTGGCCGCTCCTGCAGAAGTGGGGCATTCATGCTCCCGGAGTGTTAATGATTTCACCCACCATAAACCCGGCCACTCAACCGCGCGCTCCGTGGACACACACCGAGATCAAATGCTCCCTTTGAAGGCCAGGAGGACAGGACTGAAGTTTCTTCCTGGGAGAGTTTCATCTCCACCCCCGGGGAGGTGCCCATGGGAAGCATTGTCTCATTCCCATCAGCCACCGAAAAATCTAGCCCTCTTAGCCTCACTGGTGTTGATATATTTTAACACACTCAGAATGCCCTGGGCTCAGGAGGCTGTTAATGCCTGACCTAGAGTATTTTCTTGGCTCCTGCATTGAGAAAGGGGCATGGGGACTCTGTAGAGCAGCAGTGCCAGCACTGAGGGGCAGAAGACCTTCTCGCTGCCGAGCTCTCCACCCCAGACACACACAGTTAATTTCTTCCCCAAGCACTCTGTTGACAAATTTTACAGGAGGCTGGGAAAGTAATGAAAATAGTCTGCACTGCATGTTTATTTGAAAAATGCTATAAAACCCCCTGAATAATTTTCACACTGAGGTGATCTGACCAGCCTGACATGGAATACTTAAGTGGGTAGCAGCCCCGGGCCTGCCTGCGTCACCCAGCTGGGCACGGTGCTCTTTGTTGCTGGTGCTGCTCCAGCCATGCCTGGGGGTGAGAGAGAGTCTGCTGCTGGCTCTGGGCTGCTCCCATTTGCATCCAGCTGTGGGATTTGCCATGGCACTGTCAGGACCACTGGTGCACTGGGGTGCTCCATGATCCACTCCCCTTGCCCGGAGCATGGGACACAGGGGATGGAACTTGAACTTGGCATGCTCCTGCATTCTGAACTGAGAGGTTCTCATGTGGTGACTTAGGATAGCACAGCGTCCTCACAAGGAAAGGCAAGGCAAGGGGAAAGGAGACAGAAAGGAAAAAACAGGATTTTCTCTCTGTTTTCAAGGAAAGAAAATTGTGCAGCCATTCAGATGTGGTGAATTAAATGTGATCCTATCTCATAACCAAAGCATCATGGGGAGCCATCCCTTCAGATGAAACTTCACAGGTTCCTCTCCCTGAAGTTTGGACATTTGCACCTCAAAGGAACTACAGATTCCAGTGTGCAATGGTCCCTCTCCTTCTGAAAGGTCTGAAGGAATTGTGGATACTGCTGGATTAAAGCTTTCACTAGTAAGGCTCCATGCCAGTACAGATGTTTCTATAGCTTTTAGCCTCGCTCCATCCACTGACTTCAGAAGTATTTCCCTCTGTGATAACACTAATGCTTTTTCCACAGGTGTCAATGGCAGGAAGATCCAAACCCACCAGCTCCATTGGGTGAAGCAGCTTTACGTGATAGTCCCCTTCCAGCAGATCCATCATGGATATGCTGAGGCAGTGAGAGGTGGGACTGAGAACTGGTGAAGAACAAGGGTCTTCTCAAAGAAGGGGATGGGGGCACAGCAAGTCTTCACCTTCTGGAAGGCTCATGATCCACAGCAGATGGAAAAGCAGGAGAGGAGCAACACCTCCATAAAACCACATGGTTCTTTCGGAGGGAGGAAGGGATTTCTTTCACGCGGTAGCTGAGATCAGAGTTTGGACCAGTGTGTGAGACAACTCAAGCTGTACTTCAGGAGGACCCAGCAATGCTTCTCCCAGTGACCAGAGCTCTTCCTCCCTCTTCTGTAGCAAGAAATGCCAGTGCTGTGCCTTCCCACACCAGGACCTCTGTCCCCCAGTGAGGCAGGGAGCAGCCCCAGGAGGATGGGTGAAATCCCTTAGCTGCTGGCATCGCCAACAGGATGTGTCACTTCAGTGCAGGAAGGGGACACACACCACAGACTTCCTGAGCAAACAGGGAACTCCATCCTGTGCCTGACACAGCCCCTCCAGCCACCTTTGCACGAGCCACCCGCTCCCCTCCATGAGACTGACCATCTGCCAGCCTTCCTGTCCCTCCGTCCCCTCCTTCCTGCCTGCCCAGATAGGCTCTCCCACTGAGGGAAAGCAAACAGCTTCTGTTTATTCCCTTTCCTCCATCTGCTAGTGCATAACATGAGCCCACTCCACCATTTTCCCCCTTCTTTTCCCCCTTTTGCCTTGCTGAAGGAGCCATTCTCCACTGAGCCAAGGGACAGCCACCTGCACTGCTCCTCTGCAGATGTCGACACTGAGACACAGTCCTTGGTCCGAAGAAGAAGATTTAAAAGCAAACAAAATCTTTCATTTGGCTTCACCACCTTCACGTATTTGTCACAGGAACACAAACCCAAAATACTGACTTGACGTGAAAAATGTCTCTTCTATTTTTGACCGTCCAAGGTTTTTTTTAAAATTGTACCTGTCACCTAAATGAATTAAGAATGGACCTTTCCACAGGGGGAAATTAAAAAAACCCTAATACTAATATCACTCTGTGCTGTGCTGGACAGGCTCACACTGGACACTGCAAAGCTCTGTGGAATTTTGGATCTGAGATGAAATGGGAAAACATCACAGCTCCCTTGCACAGCTCCTCCAGCACACAACACCACTGTTATGGACTCATAACATGACACTTGTGGTGTTTGCTCTGTTTCTGCACAATTCCCTGTGACTTTCTGGGATGCTTAAGCATGTAAATCCTGCATAAATACATAAATTGGTTATTTCGTAACTAAGCACTCTGCTCATAATTTTTCTAGGAAGAAATGGCTCTAGAACAGCTAGCGGTGGGGAGGGTTGAAGGTTCATTCTTTTTTCTTTCTATTTACCCAAGCCGTATTCTCTGCATGCAGATTAAGGTGTCCCTTGCAAGACTAGAGCAGGTCCCCAGCAGGGGCTTGCAGCAAAGCCACATTCAGCCCGACAGTATTTCTGTGAGAGTGTGACAACTCCCTGGCTGGATGTTCTTGCTACGCCGTACGTGAGTCCCACCTCATGTATTTCATTAATACTCCCTGCAAGCCTCACCCATGGGAAGTTGGGAGTGTGTTTGTCACATCTAGAGATGGCAAAACCCACCCCAGCGCCTGGAAGCAAAAGGAGCTGCTGGAAGCATTTCTGCACTGCACAGGCAGTTCCCAAAAGCCAGCAAGGAGCCAAAGCCTCCTAAAACTAATTTTTTTTTTGGTAGTGGGTGGAGGTGGGAGGAGCTCTCCCACCCCCACTGCGAGTTATCCAAGGTGAGTCTCAACTATATTGGTCTGCTTCCAAATAAAAAATATCATTGCTTGCACATAGTATTTATATGTTCCTCCACCCTGGTTTTGGCTCCTTCCCACTTTTCTTCAGAAACTGCGGGCTGAAAAGGGCCATTCAGGGAGGCTCGGCGACGCGAACACGGCTCCAGCCCCGCTGCCAGCTCCCTGCTCCAGAGCGAGCACAACAGATTTTCAGCAGGAGAAAAAGCTTTCTTGGCCTGTGTTAACATTTTCACTTCTCACACTCAGACTATGTTCCCTTGGGCTTTTTTTCTTTTTTTTTTTTCTCCTTTCCTCTTTTGATACTAATCATTGTAATAGAGACCATAGCAGCAACCGGGCAGCAGAGCTGCAGCCCATGTAAACTCCGGCTGAATTCTGTATATCCACATAAGCCTGAGGAAGCAGCACCTTCTTCCCACGACCCCACTTCTGAGATTACACTAAACTGACATAAGTGTCCCTTGGTTTCTGCTCCTGAAACATATTTGTATCTGGTTCACTACCAGTAAGTGCAAAATGGAAAATAAATATGAATATTCATTCCCTGTTGTGGATTTGGACCTATGATTCCTTTGTAGGGTTCTTTTTCTCCTTGTTGGAAACTGAATTTCTTGCTCTCTATAGTATATAAGCTGTGTCCTAGTGATCAGATCTTCAGCCAGGACAAAACAGTGTGGCTCCACTTACTCACTGGAGCATGGCTGATTTGCATTTCACAGCCAATTCACCTCTCAATTCCAGTCCCCTACAGGCTTGTATGAACACACTACCAGTGTCTCCATAATTGCTATGAAGCTGATTTTCAGGGGAGATTTGAAATCTCTTCACTGTACATCAACTCACTGAAGACATTCTTGGACTTTTGGATTGATTAACACGGATTAGATACACTCTGCTTATCAGTGCAGGTAGTCTGGGCAGAAGCAGGACAGAAGATTTTCATTGATCAATATGTTCAAAGATAAGCTGAACCTGGTGGGAGAAGCACATGGAAAACTCTGGAGCACACAGAGTGACCTTGATCCTTTTGCCAAATCACCAAGCCAGGCAACACCAAATTCCCCAGCAGCTGGGTTTTAATCATGTTGTCACTGGGATCAAAACTGGGATTTCCCAACTCCTGCAACCAAAAATACCACCAAACTGTAATGGCTTTTGGACACAGCCAGTGTCAAAACAGAGGACGCTGCTCTAGAGAAAAGCTGTGTTCCCCTCCCAGCACTTCTGATGGCTGTGCAGGAGACAACTCTTCCCCCCCACAAAGGCACGAGGGTCCATTAGCTGTGATTCAGGGTCATGTTTGTTGTACACAAACACTCCTCCAGCCTCTGGGAACCTGCAAAAATATTTGTGAGCACAATGACGGTACCCACCTCAGCACAAAGATCTACCTGTGAAGGAAATGTCTATGGAGAAGCACATCATTATTGTCCTGTTTTTGAAAACATGCTTTATACAACCAGGGCGCTGCACTCTGGTGGCCAATTGCCAAACGTAGGTGCCAAGTGAGCAAAGGATGCAGCACACAGATTACCCATGGGCTGGCTGGGGTGATTCAAAATCTCCTTAAAAACGTGAAGGAGAACATGCTGAGGGCCTGGTCCCATGCCAGGGTTTGTGGTGGGGATGCCAGGATGCTGAATAGCCATTCCCATCAATTCAATCCCAAGCTGCATCTCCTCTCCAGGTGGACTGAGACAAAGAGGCCAGAAACTGAAGCTGGGTTTATGCAGGATTTTGCACAGGGAGTAATGGCAAACTGGGGGGAAGCTCTGCAATAAACCAAACTATGGAAAAGACACAGTGCTCTCTGCTCCCACAGCACCACCCACAGCTACACCATCCCCGGAACACTGCTCATAAATCCCACCCCAGCCCGTATTTGCTCTCCAAAACATCCCTGAAGCAAAGACTGCTGCTACCTGCCCTGATGTGACCAGACCTTGTCCTGGTGAGCTTGGGAGAACAGCCCCCCAAGAGAAAAACCAGGCCACAGTGTCTCCCTGGTGTCCACCACAACACTCCAAGTGCTGCCCAGTTTCAGGGATCTTACAAGCTTTTCTTCTCCCCATGTGCTTGCAATGTGTGTTTTCTTTGGCCGCCTTGCCCCAACCTCCTTTTCATTTCTAATTTTTGTATTCAATCACTTTACACACAGCAATTGGCTCCAGTTGGAGCAGACATAGGTCCTCACTTGTTCCAGCCAGAGCCCTAGAACACGTAGTGTTCTGAGTCGTGAAGAGGAGGCAAATGGAGACAGAGAAGAAGTGACTGACAGACCCAGGTAGACAAAGGATAAAGCAAGTGGAGGGGACTGGGTCGTGGGGATGCTGGCCCGAGGAGTTTGTGCAGCTGGGTGAGCTCCACTTTTCTCAAACAGCTTTCCATTGTCCACCCAAAGGAACATCATGTTTTTTAAAAACCCCAGCAGATCACAAGTGCCAGCTGAACACAAAATACAGTGTTGTTCATGGTTGGGTTTTTCATCCAGGACTGGTTTTGACTGTATTTTTCCTGTTGTTTATTGCTGCTTGCGGTGTGTGCGTAAGCTGGTGTCTGCATGCTCTGGTGAAATGAGACATTGGTGGTTGGGTTTGTTTGCTCTTCTCCAGGAAATGTGGCTCCCTTGTGGCAGCCTGGTCCTGTCGCTCTCTTCTGCCTCATCGTGTAAATGCAGAGGTTGTGATGGTGTCTGTGCTAAAAGCCACTACAGAACTGGACAGAAGGGATGTACCCGAGACCATACAGAGGACTGGGGTGAAGACGGGCACAGGATCCAGCTCTGTGCCTCAAGCACAGCCTCTGTCCTCACACAGGGACAAGAAACTCATTGCCATGCAAGCCAGTGAGGGAACTTTGAAGGGGTAAAGCCCTGAAGTGGTGGCTATCCGTACACCACGCTCTGCACCTCACCCTGCATCTGCACTGGGACAAACCTCGTAACCCAATGGCAATTAACAGGTGCACTGAAGTTGGCTGAAGAATTAGATAACGTCCCTACCTCTCTCCTCCTTGAAGTGCTTATTGCTTGTGAAATGTCTACTATGGGACACTGACAACTTTGTCAAGCAGGATTCTATAATGATCTTCACAAACATCAGTGCTCCCAGCGATAATATCACCAAAGTCCTTAGGACTCGGCTAAAAATCTCCAGGTCTTAAGGCTAACATGGTTTCTCAAGATCTCTTTTCAATTTTGCTTTGACAAGTGACTTACTATTTACTTCTTTTGATTTTACAGCACGGAAGGGTCCCATGATGAAACAAAACACCTCTGACCAGAGACACATATTGCTTCTGAATGCTGACCAAACACCAGCCAAAAACCATCTCAGAAAGGTTCAGAAATGAGCCATAGAGCTTGTGGGAACTTCCCAACCTTCTACTTTGATCACCATCTTTCTAAACCTTGTGTCACAAGCAGATGAAAGGAGATGCCTTTTGAGAGGGAAAAGACCATAGTCACCCCTGTGAGTGTGGTAGCCTGGCACCGGAGGAGTTAAACCAGCAGCACCTCTGAGGGGCTGGAATCCACAAAGGTGTGCAAATGGCAGCCAGCCGGTCAGAAGTGCTGAGTTTGCCCAGGGACTGCTAAATTCCTGCCTCTCCCCATGCAGTTGACATCTCCATCCCCACCAGCTTGCTGGCTGCCTTCCCTTCCCTGCAGAGCTGGGAGAGAGAAATGAAAACACAGATGACTACGAGGGAGAAAACGCTCCGAAAAGGTGGTTTCTGGCACAGGAGGGTTCGCCACGTCATGGGCACTTCTTGGCTTCAGCCCTACAAACAGCTCCCACCGAGGTAGCCAGCAGCCTGCGAGGAGGAGGATGGAAAAGTACCAGGGAGGGTTTGCTCGCAGCCCTCCTCCTCCCGGGGGGAGCTCTGCAGACACCCCTCACACACACACACCCCTGCTGTGGTATTTAACACAGAGCTGTGGGGACCGTGGTGCTTTCAGAGGGCCTCGAGGGGTCACAGACCCCTGCAGTGGGAGCAGGGAGAGCACAGGGAATACATGACCTGGTCCTTGCAAAGCTGCATTAGAAAAAGGTCTCCAGCTGGCGCTATTCCCACAGCTGATCTATTCACAAGGACAATGGAGGGGTCACTTGGGCAGTCTCAGGATTTCCAAGCCTGTCTGCAGGCAAAGGTGTTAAATCTTTAGACAACTCTTACCAAACTCCAAGCCCAAGGAGCAGTAGATGCCCCGGAGAGGACAGACAGCCTGATCTGAGAGCTGGATGAATGTTTTGCAGTCACTATTTAAAAACGGGACATGAGCAATTTATAATGAAGCAGTGTCACCAGCTGGCATCTGAAAAGCATTTCCTCTCCGTCAACGAGCAGCAGAGAAACTGGAGGGAATTGCGTGAAACCAAATTTCATTTGCCTTTATTTATAAAATGATTCCCCAGCTCGGCAGCTGAGCAGCCTCAGGATAGTTTTTGGGATCAGGGTTCAGATCAGGGTGTCCCCTGATCCAGCAGCAGCAGGTGCCTCAAACCCTGTTTGTGGTGTGGTATGGTTCAAATCTTGCCAAGACAGCACATGTGTATGAATATTGGCAGTGGAGTCATGCCCATATTTTCTTAGGCTGATGCTATGCAGGAGATAAGAAAATTCAAATCCCATGTTTGTGGGCTTCATGCAGCCATGCAGAGAAAGAGAAACAGCTTTTCTCTACCTCTGAATCTGATTTGCCCATTATCTCCCAGCTCCTGTCCTCCAGCCTGGGGAATAATTGGGAATACAGATCTCTTTATAATTCTCCTCCATAAGCACATGAGTCAGAGCTGCTGCCTTCATTTGCAGGTAATCACACTAGTGAATGCAGCCACACTAGTTCCTTGCCTTTTAGCATCCTTAGAGGGGGTCTTTGAAGTTTTAATGCTTTGGATCTGAATTAGCTCTTTCAGCTCATTATTTATGGCCATTTCTCCCCACCTGAAATGGGTCCCACAAACTCTCTGGTAAGGTGGATGAGAGATCATCTAATTCCAAGGGAGCTTCTGGAAGTGTCACTGCCCTCTACTCAAAACAGCATCATCAAGAACGTTTAGCTTCATGATTTTCCTGTCGTTTAATGTCACAACCACCTTTTCCACGCCTCTGCAGCTATCAAGGAGTCCTGGGGCCTGTGCGAGTCACCCTTCTCTGTCACAGAAACACATTGTGCAAAGCCTGTCCCCTCTGTCTGGGCAAGGGGAGGGGAAAGGTAACGTGATGCACTGCTGCACAAGTGATAAATCATTAAACTGGTTCCCTGCTCAGCTTCACTGGACAGTAGGTGGCCAGTGCTGCATTCATTCCTCAGTTTTCATCACTCCTGTGGCTCTGCTCTTCAAAGGCATCACCATCACATACCTGTGCTAGGGCAGTGCTGCCACTCCTCTTTTGTAATAGGAAATCCAGTTCCTGGGAGGACAAGACTTGCCAGAGGCCACAATGTCCACTCAGAAGCAATGCAGGGAACTGAGCAGGTCAGCACTGTATGACACAGAGCATCCTTCCTCCTACCAGGGTGTAGCTAACCCATGGAGGGAGCAGCACTGCAATTTA
>QWTY01001846.1:0-15160 GCA_008033365.1 Pseudorectes ferrugineus | reverse complement strand
GGGTTAACATCGGATTTGATCATCTCAGAGGTCTTTCCAACCTTAATGATTCCGTGATTCTGTGATCTCCCAATGCCATCAGTGATCCTGCTCTTGTCTCTGAAGATCCTGGTGTGGTAACATGGAAGGGGAGAGAATTAGAGAGCAACATTCCTCACACCTCCAGCCACCTCCCAGAGCTTTCAGCTTTGCTAACTCAGGAGAAGCACTGGTGTCTCTATTAGATGGCTGTAGCCTGACCTCTGCCCTGGCCAAGTGCAAGGCTGCACTCAGACCACACAAATAACCATTTAACCCCAGATAACAGTTTAACTCCCACTGAATTCCATTAAGGGACTGAACAGCATGTGTCTGTTGAGTTCTACGGGGAAAAGTACAAAAGCAGCAAGCAAAGGAGCCTGTTGATTTAGGAAGGGTGACAGGTAGAAAACAGCTGTCCAACTAAGCTGAGGAGCACTCAGCAAAGTGCAGGGCCCACTCTGAGCCTTGCTAGACAAGAGCTCTCTGTGTACAGAGAGCTGCAGGACTTCCAGTTCTTCCAGAAGTCCAGGTCTTCAGCCGCTGTTCCCTGCCAGATGCCTGTGGTCACCAGCTCCAGGGCACTGGCAGCCAGGACAAGATGACCAGAGCTGCCTGTTCTCTCCTCAAATCACAGAGTTTTGCAAATTGCTCACTGGCTTAATAAACTGCTGTAAATTAAACACAGATCTCTTTTTTTTTTTTTTCCTGAAGGTTGCAATGCTATCTGTGCTACCACTGAGACCAAGAGGGTATGTTAAATTCCTGTCCTCTTACCCAGGGCCTGAAAGAAAATCATGGCCAACAGGCAGAGCTAATCCAGTTTGTACTCTAAGCCCACACAGTCCTCAGTGTTTTTGTTTTAGCACCCAGAAACCCATCTCCATGCACTTTCATGCTGTTTTACTGATGAATTTTAACCTTTTCCCAAAGGACTGAATCCTACCATCCCTGGCAGGGGCCCTGGGTTTTTGTCCTCTTTGGTACCTTCAAACCCTAACCATGAGCGCTGTGTTAGGGCCACTTCTTGCATTCCCGTAATATTTCTGCTGCTTTCCCCCCACATGCACTGTTTAAGGGGTGTGCCCTAAAAGCCCTGTAGATTTCTGGTTAAGAGCTTCAGAAACTTTAGCCATTTTCACGCCAGAGCACTCTACTGCTTTAATTTCTGTTCCTGACTTTCCTGAAGTTGGGGAGTTTACCTCTTCTCCATCCAGAACACCTCACGATGCCTATTATAGCAGACCCACTGATGTTTTTAGGAAGATGCCCTGGTGAGTTGCTGGAACAAATGCCTAGCAGCTGGAGCAGGGCCTGGAGAAAAGACATCCTCCATAAAATCGCTCTCTACAGCTGATTAGAGCTCAGCAGGCTTTTCTGCTGAGACACTAATGCAGTTCTTGGTCTCAAAGAGGGACTTTTCAATAGTCTGAAGTGGATTGGTTAGTGAACTAAGCACTGGACTGGGAACAAGGCTCCTGCTTTTCAGCCCCAGGGCTGTCTGCAGCTTTGGTCCCGTCCTTTAAAGCCATTGAGTCAGTTTTTCATGAGTTTCTGTAAAGAGGCTGCTCTCAGGCCATGAGTGTGCTCCCAGCAGCACAGCCAAGTGCAGTTATCCCAGGTGGCTTTAAAGGAGTTACCATGAGTGCTGGAAGGAGCCCAGCCCCAGGTGTCCAGCTTTCAGTGCTGTGGACTCAGCCCTCTCCCCACAGCGTGGAACCAGAATCCAGGCTCACCCCAGGGAGCTGGGAGGCTCCCAGTGCACCAGGAGAGACGTCCCACCACACCACTCAGCCCACAGCTCACATCACTGCAGTCTGGGGGTTCGACAGTCAGGGCCACCTAAATTAAAGGCCACCTTGATTTAACATGTGAGTGCAGTAATACAGACCTGCCCAAACTCTGCTGCAGCTCCAGCCCCTCATCCCAGACATACACCTGGCCAGGAAGGTGCTCCTCCAGCCAACCCAGCAAGGGGAAACACATCTCTGATTAAATCTTAAAATCTAATTTTCTCTTTTTCCTGCCTTCTCTCTGCTGGTATTTTTTTGGTCCCACTGGGTGCTGGAGATTCTGCAGAGGTGTCTGATGTGTGAAGTGAAATATGAAGGCAGCCACAGGCCCTGCAGTCAGAATCTGTGAGTTTCCAACAGCAGCAGGTTGGCAACTTCTCAGAAGACAGTGCTAGCAATCACCCCAGGACAGAAAATTATGTCTGAGTGTGTTTGAGGTCAGTCTGCTCTGAGCTCTGTCAAGCGTCCCATTGAGGTCTCAGCTGTTATTAACCAGTTCCTTCACTCCCCTGCAGCTCATGGTCATGCCTAGAAAGGAAACCTCTTTCTCCATCTTCACACCCTGAATTCCCTCAGCAGGAGCTCCCTGCAGTGCAGACTGAGGCCCCATCGAGAGGCTGGATCCAGGGTGGGAGAGGCAAATATACTGCTGTCCAGAAAGCCAGAAGCTGTTATACCAGACCAGTCTCTTCTTCATCCAGCCTCATAAATCTCATGTCATTTCTTTTGCTGAACTGAAAAGTGACCATTTATTCCCAATCAACCCAAATCCTCTCATCTGGATTCTGATCCTGGATCTCTGATTTTGATCTTGAGGCAGAAGTTTCCCATCAACTCTCTCCAGGCTTGCTGCTTCAAGGGACCTTAAAATAATAGAATTGTTTTTTCACATTATATGCTTGTATTCATTTGCCAAGTGTTTTTCAAATGAGATTCCTGCTCAAAGCTGGGTTTCAGAAGGGCTCCTCGAGACACTCCTTGTCACATAGAAAGGGGGTGGTTTTCTTCCCGTGCTCAAGCTGCCTTTATGGTTAAAATGATGCAGGCAAGATAAAATTAAGGTGTCTTTGTTACGAGACTGCCAGAGAGGACAGAAGTGGGAGATTTTGGCAGGGCCAGCAGCAGGGAGGTGATGCTCTCAGCATCCACTTGAATAAACGGTGGGGAGTGTGCTGGGCTCTCACTCTGAGTGCTTAGGGACTACCAGCCTTGTGCTGGGGCAGGGATCATGCACCCGACCCAGGTATTTGTGGAGGCAGGGAATGCCACCTGAGACCAATGCTGTGGTTTGTGGGGTCTGTGGGAAGGACCCCTGGGGTGTGGAGCAGCCCTGAGCCCAGGCAGTGGGAAAAGAGGATGCTTTGGAGCACTTTGTTTCCATCTCTCCCTTTCCCGCCACTCGTGCTGCCCTGTTTTGCCCTGGTGCCCGCTCTCTTCTGCGTGTGGTGTGCCACACTCTGCATGGCTGTGGCAGCAGCGCTGGGCCACCGGCTTCCCTAAATCACAGACACACCAGTAGTTTATTTGCCCACGTCAGCAGAGAAAGAATTAATGTCACAAACCAACCCCAGCACTAACGGACATGGAAAATTGGCAGGGAAGAGAGTGCCATAATTGCAGCGGCCGCGGCAGCGTGGAGCAGCGCTGCCCAGAGACACACATCAAAGGAAAATCCCTGCCGACCTGGCTGCCTCTGCCATCAGCCCTGCTTCCCTCCTCCATCTTTTGTCTGCTGCCCTGAGGGTATCACAAGCCAGAGCATGCCTGCCAGCCCCTCACCTCTGCATCCAGACTGGGATGTAAACAGTGTGGCTTTCAATAAGGGAAGAGTGGCAGCGCAGAGACAGACGCCGCCTGAGTGTCTCCGGGGCTCCCAGGGATGGGTGCTGTCCTTCCTCATGCCCCAACCACCTCCCCACAACCTGGGCAGTGTTAAATAGAGAAGCCTGTTTGGGGACAGCTGGAGCCGGGGCTTTTCCAGGGCTGGCATGAGTCAGGGGACAAAGACGAGAGCCACACACGGGGCAAATGGAAAAACCCAACCAGCACACCTTGCTGGTGGCTAACACAGGGTTATTCTTGGCCACCCTCACCCTGTACCGAGGAGGAGTGCTGTAAACACTGTCCCAGGGCCTGCCCTGCCTCCTGGTACCTCTTCCCAATTAATCAGCATCCTGAGTTACAGGCAACAGCTTAGTAATGGGAATAAACACTCATTTTCTTACTCATATTCCCAATGCCCAGATTCTCCCTGGCCAGCAGGGGTTTGGTGCATGCCATGCTCCTCAGGTCCATTCCCAGCACCAGTGCAGCACCTTCACCTGTGACAGGTGGGTTCCCTGGGCAGATCCTGCCTGCCTAAGCCCGAGTACCTTTCCAGTCCCTGCACCAACCACCAGGCACTGCTCCTCCCTAAAGGGTAATAGCAACCACCACAAACAGGCTTCACTCCTCTCCTAGGCAGGGCAGGAAATAAACAGCTGCAGCATACTCGTGCCTTCGGCTGTAAAGCTGGCACATGGGAAAACAGAGGGAACATGAGCTAGGAGTCAGGGATGTGCACAAAGAAACGATCTTCTGCATTCAAGAGAGGTCAGAAGCTTCAGGAGAGCCCTAGAGATATTCCAGCAGGGAATATTGTGCAGGGAAAGGTATAAAGTCCAAAAGGAGAAGAGGAAAGATGAGCTCCCAAGAAAAAGGGATAGGCACAACTTGAATGTAGTGTAGAGTGGTTTTTGCATTCCTTTACCTCCACAGCCCTCCCTGTTCAACACCCCTAAGTGTGTGTCCCATGCCAAGCACCGCCATACAGCCCGAGAACACCCCGTGGCAGCTGAGGTGACACACTAACAACTGAGCTGCTGTTGGATTCCTGAATTATCCAGGTGCTGCCAGCTCACTTGTGGAATAGTTAAACATACTGATGTCCCTGTCAAGGATGAGGAGCCCAGGTCGTGTCACTTTGCCCCTCAAAGCCAGTGGCATGGCTGTGAATATAACCCAGGAGCCCGTGCCCGTCCCTCTGCCAACCACCAGGCACAGCTCCTCCCTGATGTCTAACAGCAAACCACCACAAATATGCCTCGCTCCTCTCCTAAGCACAGCAGGAAATAAATGGCCACAGTATGTTCGTGCCTTCTGTAGAGCTGCTGTTCAGCCCTGGCGGTGCCCTCAGGTAACCTGGGAAAGAGTGGCTCTTGTATGACACCCACAGAGTGATGTAAGCTTTAAAAACAAAACAAGCAGAAACAATAAGGAAGACAAACCAGCCAGCAGCAAGCACATGATTTTCATAGGAAACAGCAGGATCTGTAAGCAGGAGAGTCTAAATGCTGCTTCCCCTGCCTGGGAACAAGTGTACCGGGGCACTGTAGGTTGATTTGTGGGCAGCTAAATATGTGTGAAGCAGAGATTTTTAACATGGCCCTGGGCAGGGCTGTGCACTTCACATCTCTGCTTTTAAATAACAGTACTTTGTGTGTCTGAAGTTAAAATGACCCCTCAGCATGGGTGGAGAGCTCAGACAGTTCAACAGGAGGTGCCATGCCATGAGGTACCAACGTGGGTCTCACGGACACATCAGTCCTCTACTCCTGCATCAGTGTCCCTCAAACTACAGTAAAACTAAGGTTCTTCATTTCTAGACATCTCACTGAGCCCCAGGGGTCAAAAAATGCCACCTGAATAAGATCATACCTCACTCACACAACTCTTTTTGGACAGAAGCACACAGGACACAGCAAGGTCCACCAGGAAACTCAGAACTCCAGGGAATGCAAAGCCCCCAGTGATTGGTTTCATGGAAACACCCAGGGAGAGAGAGACCTTTGGTGGGCTTTTCACTAGAGAATGGACAAGGCTGAGCAACTTGGGTTTGTCTTGGAAGTTTTTGCATTAAAAGAACTCCTGTTCTCTTTGTAGTGCATTCAGCAGATGGAAAAAGCAGGCGAGAGCTCTTATTTTATCACCAAGATAGAAGAACTGGCTGGTTTTACACACTGACACTGGGGTAGAGCTGAAATTGGGTGGCTTTAGCTGAAGGAGACACCAAGGATTTTGACACTGAGAAGTAAGTTGGGCTCTTGGTCCTTGCTCTCCTCCCTCCATGGGAGTGGAGTCTCCCCCAGAGCTGACCACCCAGGCTGGCAGCCTGCAGCCCTGGTGGGGCTGGGGGAGGGAAGCAGGGAGCATCATGGCCTGCAGTAGCTTGGTTTAATCCCAGCCCCTGATGCACATGCTGCCCTCCTGAACAGTTTCTTTCTTGCAGCTTGAACACTCCACATTGTCCTTCCCCACCATTTTGCAGGCAAGGTCCTTCTCCTGGCTGCTAGTGTTAACACAGGTTTCCCTTGTTCTGTCCCTTGAAATTTCCAGTAAAGCGCCTTTAATACAATCTCTCTGTGGCTGTGCTAATTATGTGTGAAATATTTTTTCCCCCCATAAACCAAAGAAAACAAATCAACACAGTAAGATCCTTTCTCTCGGGCTGTTTGGCAGGTCTCACGGTCTTCAAAAAAGTTACCAAAGGTCCACACAGTCTCTGCTGTCTTTTCAAAACAGCTACTTTTGGGTTCCTGTAAAAGGACCCAACAAAGGAAAGGGTAAAACAAATCACAAAGCCCTGAAAGGCTATTTCCCACCTGAGTAGTCCCAAGCCAAAGGACAGGCTGTCTGCTGACTGTTTGTGCTACGTGTGGGGGCTGAAGAAAGCAGGGGTAAGGGGTAGGGTAGCACAACCCCGCAGCCCTCACTCCCTGGTGCGGGGATTTCCTTGGTCTGCTAACCCTGCTTCCACCTTTGCAGCCCCAGGTGCTGCTCAGTTCCACTTTCCCATGCAGTGGATCTGGCTTTTCCTTGCCACCCAGGACACGTATCCAGCCTTTTCTAACAGTGCTTGGGAAAAGAGGGGACAGAAGGTGAATGGCCCACAGGCTGAAGCATGGCTGTCACTCCTTCCATGCAAGAAAATATTGTTACATCTTTTTTTTTTTTCCAAAACCAATACCAAGCAGTTACCACTTAAGGGAAGACTATCCCCATATTTAGGACTTATTATTTGAAAAAGAAGGCAGGAAGGCAGGAAGGAAGGCAGGAAGGAAGGGAGGAAGGAAGGGAGGGAGGAAGGAAGCTCTAGTCTTGAGGCTGTGACTATGCCAGGTCTGTTACTCGCTCACCTGAAGGGTCCTGGCATTACATCAGGTTTGGGCTCCCAGCCCACTCTCTCTGAGGTGGCAGGTCACCTCCTGGGGACAGTGACATTACCCTTGCAGCCTGACATCAGCATCATTACATCAAGTCTCACCTTCTTGCCCACTCTCAGCTGTCCCAGGGCTGTGAGACTCAAGTCACGGTTACCTCGTCCCTCAGAGGAAATGGTTTTGACACGGTTTTGACACAGTGACTGTGCTGGAGCAGCATCATTCCTGAGCAGACATCAAGGCTCTTGCCCCCAGGCCCTCAGGCAACTCTGCTGCAGTATCAAAGTCAACTCACTCGTGCATTTTGCTGAAACACTATGGCATCAGAGCAATGCTTGCTGTCTGCTTCTCTGAAGAACAGGATAAATCTCACCCAAACCTCAAAGGGGCAGATTAGGGCTGTGAGTAGAGCCATCCCTCTGCCTCCCCCAGCCCTGCAGGGCAGGACTGGCCAGGGGTTTCTTCAGAAGTGTGGGGTGTCCCAGGCTGAGCCCCAGCAGCTGCCCCAGTCCTGTGCACAGAAGCTTTTTTCTGGGAATGCTGCATCTGGCAGGGCCCTTCCTACTTCACAAATATTGACACTGGGATCTCAACATCCCAGCCGAGGAATAACATTTCCAGAGAGCCCTCAATCTGCAGAGCTGCTCTGATGAAGATGGGGGGATTTGGATTTTAGTCCTTTGCTTTCCTCTCCACTGTAGCAACTCCTCAGGTGGACCTGTCCAACCCTGACCCAGATTTAGGCACCAGGAATCTCTGAAGAGAGGCACAGAAACGCCTCCTGGAGCTGCAGGAGTGGGGGATGTTTCCCAAAAACGTACAGATGCCAGGAGGCAGCAGTTGTCAAAGAGAGACCTGTTTAGAGCTCCAAGCACGGTCCCAGCTGGGTTTTTAAGAAAGCAACAGCAGTCAGTAAAGTAGAAGTGTAGGGATTGCTGGGAAGGTGTTCTGAGGACTTCTCCCCTGCAGCCTTACTTGGTCCAGTATTTGGCAGCGAGTGCAGATCTAATCCCAGCACGGATGCAAAAGCCTGGGGCAGTTCAAAATGTTCTCTCCCACCACAAGCACAAGCCAAGGCAAGTTTTTCTTACCAGCCACACCACACGTGCCTCAACCCAGGCTCAAATCTCTGCTGTTCATCTTGTCCACCTAGAAACTTGGCAGAGGGCAGAAAGAGACATCAGCCTGTGGGAAGGGCCCAGCAGCACCAAGGTAAGGAAAAGGAGGAGGCTCTCTGGAGGTGTGTTTAATTATGGAGACCCATGTGAGCATCTCCCTAACTCTGGATGCTTCTCTGAGAACTCCAGTGCTGCAGAAAGGATGGGAGGGTCACAACCTCCTCTCTAACCATGGTCTTATTAATGGAAGGTTTGTCTGCCCCCCTGAGTGCTCGGAGCTAAAAGGGGAGGCAGGTTATATATCCCACTGGCAGAAAAAGTACAGGTGTAACCCTGAGGATATTTCTGGGCCTTCTGACCTAAAACTCCAGCTCCACCTACCCAGCCCACAATCCAGACAGAGAAATGTCCTCTCTTCTGCAGCAAACAAAAAGACACATTCGCTGAAGACTGGAAAACAAAGAGCGAAATGCTAAAACCAGGAGATGAGATTTCAGAGTTAAACTGAAAAAGAAAGAGAAAGACTAATAATAAATGCAAGAGAAGTGGAAGGAACAAGCTACCTACTCTCTGCCAGCCCTGAGGTTGGATAATTTATCGAGGTTTCCATGCGTCATGCCTGAAGAAGCCCTCTACACTCTTTTCCATTTGTACAGGTCTGCAACTGAGTTCTGAGGGCTCCAGCGGTTTCAGATAGCAACATCCAGCACTGATCTTTCATCCACATCTGTTATATGTGGGTCTGTGTAATTACTGTCCAGCTGAGTGAAGCTTTTAGTGGGGTTTTGGTTTCGAGATTGACTTTTTTACAGCATTTTCTTGTTTACCAGAATGAAACCTCTTTCACTTGCAAATTAAGAAGCAAGATATAAATGGGAAAGGGAAAATGAATATTCTGGGCAGGACTGAGAGGGTTAAGAGGCTCAAGGGGATTCTTGTGTTAATGGGATGACAGAAGAGGCTGAGTGCCCAAGAGATGAGTACACACCTCTTGCTGAGGACTGAAAACCAGTTAACTACTGTAAGAAAAGCCCACTGCCTGCTGTGAATGTTCTTGGACAGTCTGCTTAAAAAATGACCTCTGGGCTGTTGCATGCCAGCGGAGCCAAGGCTCCCTGCGATCCCTTTATTCCTTAGCTGAAGCTGCTCAGCCTGGAGGATTCCTGGAAAGCTCTTTGCCACCAAGTGCCTTGGCCTAGTCCTCTGCAGGGGGTTTAAAGTACCAGCACAGTGGCCGTGACCTTCAGGGTGGGAAGTACAGGAGGGGTTCCTTCCAGCTCTCAGGAGGAAGCATTTACCCCTCCAGAAATAAGTGGCTCTGGGTGGGGAGCACCTCATTCACCCCTCAGCACTGAGATGCACAGGTTCATTCCTCCTGTTTTTCAGCAAAGCCTGGCCAGAGGACAAGCCATACCCACAGCTGTGGAGCAGCCCTTTCCATGGGTCAGGTTGCTGCTGGTGTTTCTGTTGAGCTTTCTTTTCACCATCAGCAGATCAGCTCAATATTCCTTGTGGAGTGGCATCAGTATGCTCAGGTCAAAAGCCTCTCCAGTGACCTCTCCCAGCTCCAAAGCACCTGGCACATCCCACCAGGACCAGAGAAGCTTTTTGAAGAAGGCAGATGAAGCTACACCTGCTACCAGAGCCTATTTGCTTCCTGCTCTTTGCACTCCCACATCCCCTCCCTGCCTCTTCCTCGCTGACCTCAGACAAGCAAACACCTTCCACTGGAACAAAACAAATGCCATAAAAAACCTTGTTCGACGAAAAGAGCAAAGAAAGCCGCAGGAGAAACTTTCTGCAGAACTTCCCCTGAGCAGCAAGTTTCACTGGGGGTCGGGGAGACCTCCAGGCTTCCCCACTGCCACAGGCAGAGGTGGCCAGCCCCCCTTGGGAGCCCGGCAGGGAGCTGGGAGTGCTCAGTGAACGTCACCTCTTGCCAGAGCGAGAGGGTGCGAGACCGTAAATACCCAGCCCAGCAAACCTGCCGGGCTTGACGTAACCCCTCCGCCAGCTTCCAAGGTCAACAGCGACCTGTTTATACTGTGCAGGGCGAGAAGAGGCATTCTGGGAGAAAAGCAAACAGAGGAGATGTCCCATGCCCGTACAAAAGGAGCTGTATTCCTGTGTTGCTCCGTCCCAAGTCGGGAGGAACATAAAATTAGCACTGTTTTCATTCATTCATTGTGCAAACATTCCGCGCGGTGCCCACCCCCACGTTTCCTTGCTGAGCCTGCAAGTCTCCATCAGGGAGGCTGGGAGGGGGGCGAAGTTAGGTTCAGTCCAAGCAGCTGATTAACAAGGTGAGGTGAGGGCATGAATGTGGCAAAAGGGGAAAAAAGGAGAAAGGGAGAGCCACGAGTTTTGTGAGAGGGCAGGGAGCTGTGCACAGCATCACCCTGGCCAGGGGAGCAATCCACACTGTGCCTCGTGTACAAAAGCTGTTTCACTGTCACCCAGGGATGGCCAGGAAGGCTGGACATGTGAGGGACAGCCAGTCCCTTGTGCACCGTGGGCTCTGAAGTCACGTCTCATCCGATTAACAGCCCTGTGCCACCCCGGGCTGCCGCCCCACCACTGCCCTCTCCCCTCATCTGGGAGATGTCAGCCCTTCCCTGCACCTCAAAACACAAGAGCAAGTATCCCTGGGGAGCCCTCTGGAAGTGCAGAGGGATGAGCAGCCCCAGGACACTGGCCATCTCCTCTGTGTGCCGAGCCCCAGCCCAAATGGTGCTGTGAGCCTTGACACCACATATTTTAAGCTGGTGGTGCCCATCACCTCCAGACTTTCCCTCTGGCCATCCAAGGATGGAGATGAGGTGCTGGGCAGCCAGGATAAGCATGAGAGGCCTCATCTTGGTGATCCAGCGCTGCCCAGTGCCAAATCTTTGACCAAAGGTGTCCATCCCCTCTCCCTTAGCACAACCCTGTTGCGCAATCAGAAGGACACCAAGGGGACAAGAGAAGCAAAAAGAAGAAAATATTTTTTAAAAAATCCACTGCCAAACAAACCCTGGTCTGTGTGCACCATCCCACCCTCCAGCCCGGGATTCTATTTTTGTCAGGGGATGAACAAGCCACAATATCGGGGTGGGGGCGAGCCCCGCTGTTTACGTCTGCCAGCGCGGGGACGGGCTGTGAGCAGAAGGCAGCTCATTCAGCAGGAGCCGGAGCCTCCTGGCCACTGCAGGTTCAATAGGTACTTTGTCCAGCACAGGAGGTTCAGGAAGGGCACCGTTTCCAATCCGGGATGCAAACAGGGCTGGGAGAAGTTGTATGTGTGTGTGTGTGTGTGTATGGGGTTGGCTTTTTAAATATGGGGTGAGTTTTCCACCTGCACCAACAAGGCTGATATTCACACTGGAATAAAGGGGCACAGGTGCTGTGTTTGGTGGGGAGGTTCCTCTGTGTCCTTTTTACCCCCAGATGTTGCCTCATTTCTTTTCAGTCCCCTTCCATGCTTTCAGGGTAAACTTTCAGCAGGCAAAGCCCCTTCTGGGAGGTTTTAGGCCCCTCCTAATTTTTAGCTAGAGAGGTGTCAGCACTGTCTCTTTTCACCCCTCCAGTGGGACTCCAAAGAAAGACCATACAATGATATTCTCCCCTCATGGACCCAGTGACAAAAGCTGTGACAGGGACACTTCTACATTACACCATGTTTTCCCCATCATGGATCTTGGCTTGGAGAAATGCAGAACCCAAATGTGAGGGTCAAAGCTGACATTTTGAGGCGGCAGCTTCACCCTTACAGAGCACCACTGCCCATCACTGCTCCAGAAAAACAGCTTAGCAGAGCAGCAAACACACTCCTGAACTGCTGCAGGGCTTTGCTGGCTTTAAAAGAGGGAAGAGGGCTGGGAATGGAGATGTTCTGGCTCTAACACTGGCTTCACCCATAGCCTTGAGCAAGGCACTTTGTTTCTGTGTGCCTCAGTTCAGTGTGGTGTCAGAGCTTCAGCAGCACCGCAGGGCAGGGAGAGCTCAGATATCGATCGCTGGAGGGAATTGTGACGGCTGATCAAGAAGTGCCTGTTGCAATGTCAGACAACTGACTGTAAAAGCATGAACAATACTTTCTGGACACAAGCCCAAAGGTCCTGGATTGACCCTAAATCCTCGGAACCTGGAGAGTGTTCACAGACTGAAATCGTGCACAGACTGAAATTGTGCATTAATTATTCACAGACTGAAATGGTGCACCCCACTCAACTACCTGTGCACAGAGCAGCTGGGATCCCACAGCCCCTTCTCATGTCCCCAGTGGTTTTTTTAAAATGCCAAATTAGCTTTTAATAGAACACAATAATTCCAGAAATGGTAAGTGTTTTAGGGACACAATACCCTCCTTTTCATTCTGTGAGTAAGACAAGCTGAGAGCTGTGACATGACTGCTCTGGTGGTTGTAGGGAAGGAGCAGCAGTTCACAGCCACGAGTGGTTTGATTAAAACAATTTTTAAAAGCAGTTTGAAAGGTTTATTCTTTATTCTGCTATTGTTCTATTTCTTTTTTCTTTCCCTCTCTCTCTTGGCTGAAAACCCACCCCAGCCCACCTTCCATTGCTTTTGAAAAACTTCAACTATCACCTTAATTGACACAACCTTCTTCTGTCTGGTGTTTTTCTCCTTTCCTGGCCATTTTCATTCAGTGACTGCTTCCACCACATAAATTCTGGATATTCAATAGTTTTCACAGAAAAGCTATTATCCACTTTTCCTTGGCCACAGGGTTTGTTCTCTGTTCAAATATTCGTGCTCCCTGAAGGCTGAACTTCACCGGGGATAGACATAAGCCTCCTTTGAATTCATAATGACATGTAAAAATCTTACCTAACTGCAAGCACTTTTGCAATGTGTTACCTGTATTTCAAAGAGCCATGAACTGTTGCTTTCCTGCTTTAAACAAAAAACAAAAGTCATCTATGTGACTTTTTTTTTTTTTACCTGGCCACTCCTCAGCTTAAGGAACAAACAAACACAAGAGCAGTTTATGAATCACAATTTCTCTGAACATATTTAGCTGTTTTTCCAATCGTTCCTGATGCAGACAAAAAACTGGGACAGCCAGCAGGTACTGAGCAGTTTCTATCCTCTTCCTGAAGCTGCTAAGAAACCACTCTGTGTGGAGCATCACATTTTCCTAGCTGGTCAGCTCCGAAGTGGAATTTTCTCTGTTCCCTGGCTTAAGCTCACCAAAGGTTCAAATGAGGTTTTCTCTGCCAAACCACGGCAGCAGCAGAGGGTACAGAGGGCTCAGTTATTCCACAGCAAAACAACTAAACATGTACATTTCCCAAAAGATCTTTATGTTACGGGGAGAAAGGGCTGAGGTCAGGCATGAGCTGTTTCGGAGTGTCTCACGTACGTGAGTCTGAGCAAAATCAGCCAGGTCACATTTTATAGATCCTGTCTATGTGTTTTTTACACCCAGCTGGAAATACCGAGTCCTGCCTAGAGCATGAGCTGTCCTGCCCCATCTGCAGCGTGTTTTGCCCGTCTCCTTTCATTGCTATGGCTACACCGTGCTGCCCATGAGGAGAGGGGGGGAGGCAGGTGATGCTCCAGCACAGCCCTGCCTGTCCCAGCCCACCCAGCACCTGCAGGTGGTGGCAGCCCTGGGATGGATCCAATGCCCTTTGAGTAGCTGGGAAGGGCCCTGGTTTATCTCATCAGGTGGAGAATTAAATTTGATATGAACAGACAGCACTCTTACAGACTGACAGGCCTGTGAGGTGGGGGAAGCAAGCACAAATACAGGCTGGGCAGAGAACAGACTGGGTTTGCTCTCACTGAGGAGCAGGACTTGATGCTGGTGGATAAGAAGCTCAGTATGACCCAACCACGTGCACTTGCAGCCTGGGCTGCATCAAAAGCAGTGTTTCAGGTGGCAAAGACACCATCCTTAACAATGTCCTTTCCAAAGCTTTCCCTCACTGCCCCTTTGAATTTTAACATATGGCCACGTGGCAAGCTTTGAAGTTAATATGTAACGCTGAACTACTGGGGGAAAAAAGGGAGATGGGGCGTTGGGATAATCCAAAGGGAAATTCACAATCAAAATTTGGTATTGAATCTCTGAGATGGAATAAGGTACTTGCAGGAAGAAGTGAGGCTCCATGCTCTGTGGTCTGGGAGCATTACCTGTCAGGATGATGGATGCACGGCTGGTGGTTATGAGCCTCAGGTTAAAAAGTGAGCCAGTCAAGGAAGCAAGTTTTGAAGTGAGGCATGGGACCAAAATAATTTATGGAGAGAGGAGAAACTATTATATCATAAACCAGAAAGCAAAGCAGGATGTTGGGAAAAGAGAGGGAAGTGCAGATATTAAAGATCACATTAAAAGAGAAGTGGAAGGAGAGATACTGAGGGCAGCTGTGTGGTTTGGGTGCAAGGAGGGCACAGGGGGACCTCCCTGTGCTCAGTTTCAAACTTTGCCTTTACTTTAGGCTGGTGGTGCTCTCTTCCATGTTAGAAATAACAGATTTTTCAAACAAAAGTGCTTTTCTCAACTGCAAACACTTCAGCAGTTTCTCCCCTGCTCCCAGCTGTCATCTGGCCCCTTCACAAGCCAAGGTGTAGGTCTGCAGTCACAGACCCATTCCCTCCTCTCCAGTCACAGCTTTTTATCCCTCTCAAAGGTACCAGCAACCCCACAGAAAAAAAAAAGAAAAAAGAAAAAAAGAAGAAAACACCCTGCAGTCCTCTCAGCACTTTCTCACAGCTTCACTTCTGCCAAGGATTCAGTTATGGATTCCTCCTCAGTTTTGGGGTAGTCTCTTCAGCCTCTACCGTTGGTAGGTGTGTACAGGCTCTCCATTTCTCCCCAGTTCACCCCAAATAACCTTTAAGCAAACTCATTCCCGAATGCCTCCTTTCTCTGCCTTTATATCACTTATCAGTTACTGATGCTCCAGGTGCTTCCCTTTTCCTGATGCCGAGCATCCCTTCCTTCCCTCCATCACCTGCCTCCCTCCCTCAGCAGCAAGTGGGGCCATGCAGGAGTTCCCTGCACCGTCCTGTTTGCTGCTGTCTTTGG
>QWTY01001845.1:0-20718 GCA_008033365.1 Pseudorectes ferrugineus | reverse complement strand
CCTCCTCCTCCTCCTCCCGCCGCGGCCGGGCCCGGAAAGTCCAGGGCTGGTCCCGCCGCCGGCCCGTGCCCCGCTCCCGGGGTTTTCTTGCTCTCCCCACAAACACTGAGCCGGAATAAACCCGGGATGGGCCGACGGTGGGGCTCACGCTGCTCCAGAGCCGCACCAACCCATGCATCCCTGTAGCCATTCCCCTTGCCCCAAAACAGGAGTCTGGGCTTTGGATAAACTTCAGGGCCCCCGTAGGCTTGAATCAGCTTAGGCGCTGACTTTGGCGATTCTTTCCCTTTACTTCTAATTTCTTCACTCGAAGGCAGGCGGCAGAAGGGTGCCAAGGAAAACAGGGACAGGCTGCTGCAGGGTGGGTTGTTTTTTCACTCCTAAGACGTTCATGAGAGACATGACATGATACCAAGGCAGGCAGCCTGCATCCAACACGGACCTTCCCCGTTTCCTTCTTTCTTCATACGGGATCTACCCTCTAACACATCACAGAGTGGGATTTCAATCCTTCGCCTCTCTAATTTCATTCATGAGAATACATTATTAAATGGCATTATTTTATTTGTTCTACCCTTGAACTAACTGGTAGCTAAAACTACACAAAAGAGATTCTAGGTTGAGTTGCAGTCCTTGAGTTGAGTTTACTCCTTTCAATATTGTTTAGCCTGATATTTCTGGAACATATATTTTAAAAGTTCTATAAAATGTTTTGCCTGGAAAAAAAAAATCTCCGTGTATTTTAGTCAACAACTGTATCAAAGACGGTGTAAAAAAAAATCCCAGTAGCTGCTACCAGATCCATGATAAAACTGAGAGTCTCCTGATTCCACCATGCCAAGGGAGCAGGATGGTAGGCTAGGAAATATGGGGGCGGGGGGGGGGGAAGTACAAAAATACCTTCATTTCTAGAGGATGCAAAGAAGGAGCTCTTCAATAGACACCTTTCCATTTCATGTGTCTAATTGTTAACAAGAAGTGTAAAATATATAATTTCACCACTCCAAAACCAACAAAACCCTAATGTGTAGATGTTAGTTTAATTGTAATTTTCCAGGGAATACAAAGGAAGCCAAAACTCCTCCTGAATAGCTAAGGCGTAGGACTAGTGGTAGTAAAGTGTTCACATATATCACTTTCCCCCAAATATTTACATAATAAATACAAATTTCTCCATGTTAACTGACCACAATGAAAAAATAAAGATCTGGAAACACTAAGCAAGACAGTAGCATTACTTTCAGTATTAATCATAATTAATCAGCTGTTAGGGTTATACTGTCTGTGCAGCTGCAGTTCTACATATGAAGATCTAGATGAGTCCAAAACCTGCAGGCCATCTCTCAGTCCCAGTTCCTCAGCTTCTCACTCCATTTGTGGCAATTTAAGAAATAAAAACATGTTTGGGTTTTCTTTTAGTGTAAGGACTTGTTACTGAAAGGTCAAACAAGTGTCTGCCCTCGGACCAGCCTCATGCCACCTACAACTTTTTTAAGGAAAGCTGCTCTCTGAAGAACCACAGGCTAAGTAAACACACTGCTTTCCTGGTAAGAACACTCTCCAAGTGTTCTTGTCTTTGTTATACCAGCTGGCCACATCTGACCAGCCAGAAAACCCAAAACCACCTTTTTTGCTCTCTTCTCCAGAGGTCACTAGTATTCCAGTGGTGTATCATATAAACAAATTCGTATTGTTGAGAAAGTGACAACGAGACTCATTAATTTTATTTCATAAAACTTGATGGGGCCCTGGAAAAACATCAGCCAGCTTCCTGCAGCCAGTGGCTACTGAAAAAACCAGCTGCTCTGTCCTTTTACATATACAGCTATGAATTTTAACTGAAGTTCACTGATGTCAACAGCCAGCCATCAGTATACACGACTATTAAAAATAATACCTCCCTTTTGTATTTTGCAACAAAGTGAGAAAAAAGTATAAGAGATTTCTATCACTAAAAAACAGAAGTAAGAAGAAATGTAACAAAAACATTATATTACCTAAATCAAAGTAGTGGCTCAGTAGAACTGGTCAATTTCCTAAGCTAAATAGCAAAGAAAGTGAAATATATCCTTAGTACCTTCTGAAATTAGGCACAAGCTAAGGTGGCCTGTAGCCATTGAAGAATACTATACACTTTATGGTGCTTGACATTTTTCTCCATTTTTTATTTTGTACTACATGCAAAGCTAGATATACACAGAGGTTTTTTCAGCTATATATTAGGGATTTTTAAATTTTCCCTTCTTTTCTTCAGAATTTTTTAAAATTTCATCTTATCAAAATGTAAAATACATGCAAATCAATACCAGGTCACTTCTGAAAAGTAGATGTTAGAATTTCTGAAAGATGAACTTTTAAAAATGATTGACAATTTAATCCCTAGTATTGAAGTTTGGATGGAATTAGAACAGGCATGGCATACAGAAGTGATGAGAACTGGGGTGTGTTCTCACCTGCCCTGAAGATTAAATTCATTCTCTACTCTTGTGTTTTAGCTGCTTATTCATTCTATTATTCTTTTATCACCAGAAATAACATTGGGATGCCAAAACCATGAATGAAGTCACAGCGAGAACTTCCTTCTATGCATGGTACACAAAATTAAGCTTCAGGTGTGTTTTCAGGAGGCTGCCTCAAGAACCTGTGGTTCACAAGCCTTGTCCCAAGCATGCATTGCCATTTAGTCATGGCCAACTTTCTCCTGGCAAAATCTGGCAAGTGCTTTGATCTCCACAGATGAAATGGACACTAGATTGGAAATTCAGCCTCAGAAGACTACAAATACCTTAAAGAGTCTTTTTCAGCAAAAAACTTACATAAAGTGACAGATATTTACTGTGGCAGAACCACAGCAGGTCACTTGAGTTCTAGAGGCAGAAGCCATTTTCTTTAACTTACAGAAAAGGGATTAATTCATGAGTAACAAGGTTTAGAAAACAATGGGTGCAGAGGAAAAAAGATCAGAAAATTGAGTAATACCCAGGGATCACTAAGAAAAATACATCAACTCTCTTTTCCTGGTTACTTTTCCATATCTTTCTTGCTTAGACTGCCATTTGAGTGGATAATTTTTTCTCCAGGTCTAAAATTTCAATTGATATCCGTGTGCCCTGTGACACCTGAAATAGTGTTAACTGCAAAGCATCAGAAGCAGGGGAAAAAACCCACCTTAATTTCACAGGTTCACTTTTACACCTGGCAAGCGAAACAGCCCAGACTCCAGGTGCTAATGATGCACAGCCCCGCCTACAGAGGGCTAAGCCAAGAGCCTCCTGGGAACCAAACTCCCCCTGAGGTTTTGGAAGGCCGCACTGGGAGAAGGTGTGAGTTTCTTCACGGCTCCTCACCTTCACACACAACCTACACAAACTCTGTTTTGAAGCCTGCTCATACTTTTTTGAGGTACGCTCCCTTCTCTTCTCCCTGGTTTTTCTTCTCACGCATCTCTGTTTTCTGCTGCTGGCTGGGCCTGGCAGTGGAAGTGCTGAACAACAGGAGTGGATCCAGCCCCGTTGCTGACTCAGATATGAGAGCCCATGCTCATCAGATTTTGCTGCTGCATTCCAGATTTCGGTACCCAAAAAAATTCAGATGCTTATCTAAACTAAACTTCCTGAGGGTGAAGTATCCCTAGCGCCAAGACACTTCGAAGGTCGATATGCACTTGAGCAGGAGACAGCACGCCAGCTTGCCCTTTAAGCAGTGCCTACCTACAGAACTTCAACTCTGTCTGCCTGGGTAAATTACCCAGTTAATTGCCCTGGCATTCATATTTACATTCAAAAAAAAGGATAAGCAGAGATGAGGTCAAATCACTGCACTGTTCCATTAAAACCTTTGTTTTAGGCAATTGGACTTCAGAAAACTTCTTTTGTCATGTAAAATGGAACCATCTGTACATAACTTTGTAGAGTCATTTTGATGTTAGGTTTATTAATATAATTATGTTGTTACTAAGCTGTTTACCATTTTAGGCTCCTAATAGCTATGAGGGCTTGTTAACAATACTCTGAAATCACAGGGAAGTATTTTCTTTTCCTTTGGTTTGAAAAGAGAAAACAAAATTCTGAATGTGTTTATTTCCATGTTTTATATTGCGTGTAACATCTACTTCCTTTAATGTGAAAATTTTATGATCACAAAGCCTTTTCTTCAGCCAAATTATTATCACAACAGTGTGAGATTACATTACTTAGCAGTGTTTAAATTAAGTCCCAAGGTGAAATATTTCACTTTACTCTTAAAGCAATAAGACTGTTTCTACAAAAAGAAATAATTACAAAAATTACAGTGGTAACAACCCATCATATCTTAAATTCTCCTCTTTGGAGTTGGAGATTATTTTTTCCAGTTTCAATTTTGAAAAGGAAAATTCTCCCACACAGCAAAACAGAAAGCTTTTGCTGGCTTGTCATTTGATTTGGAAAGACAAAATATAGCAATTTCTGCCAGACTAACTGCTCAAAATCCCAACTAGTTGCTGAAAGTCTTCCTTTACATTTTTTTTTAGAACTAAGGAGTCATTATCCATTGTTCTCCTGGACAACTGCTGGGACATTTGTACAATAAAGTGAAGAACGGTGGTAGGCAAAGTATCCATACAGCAACAGATTTTGGTACCCAGCAAACAATCTTTGTTTAACAGGGACCAAAGCAATTCTAGAAACCTTCAGTGTCTATTTAATGCAGGGAGTAGCATCTCCAATACATGAGTCAGGAAGGGGATACATACACACACAACTTCAGAGTCTCAGAAGTTGTACAGCATTAGTTACCTTAGCTCTGCCTTCCTGTCTTAAGAAAAACAAGTAACTAGACAAGAAGGCCAACAAAAATTGTCATCTGTGTTGCAAATAAAGTTAAGTAGGAAGGTGGGGGATTACAAGGTAATGTCATCTTATTTGCTCTCTGCTTACCGTAAAGTACATCAAGAATATTTAATTTTTTTTTCCCATTTGACCTCCTAAATGGTTTAAATCTATTACATCTTGTCAGAGAGGCTTGGTAAGGAACAAAGAATGAGAGGTGAACCCAGCAATTAAATATGTTGAAAGGTTCCATGATAATTTAAAATCAATGATCTATTTACCAGTGCAGAATCAAGACAGTCAAGAGGAAAGGAATGGGATAACATAAACCAAGAACTTTCTCGTACTTTCCCTCGAGGGTCAAGAATTAGCATTAGACAGAAAAAATGTTAAAAATCACAAGACACAAAAGTCTTTGAGAGAATCATTTGAAGAAGTTACAAAGATTCACTGAGTTGAAATATGAAAAGAAAAGAAAAACATCCCCACCAAGCCCTGGAGCAGGTCTGTTAGGCTTTCAGCAGGTTAAAAGCTTGTCATAGCCAGGAGGTAGCTCTTAACGTGACTGTGGCACACAGGGAAGTTCTCGGTTTCTCCCATGGCAAGCTCAATTCAAAGCAAAGTTTGTAAACATCCCGGGCGAGTGGGCAGAAGACGACACGGGGTTTCAGAAACATTTACAAGTGTTTTGCAGAAATGAAACTTCACTTAAAGAGCTCGGTTTCGCTCTCCCGGGTGCAGGATGGTTGTCGGTGTGCAAGTTCCGAGGCAGGCAGCGCGGAGAAGCCTTGCGGGGAACAAAGCTGTGCGAGCAGCGCGGTGCCTGCCTCAAGCGCATCCCCACATCCCGCACTGAGAGCACACCGAGTTATCACAAGTTGTGCAGAAGTGATGGCGCACGAACCCGAGCAAATCCCCCTGCTGCAGGCTCCTGTTTCACGGACGTGGAGCTTTGACGCCAGGGAAAGCTGTGGACAAACAGGCGCTGCGGCTGCCTCGGCGAGATCAGCTTTTCTGGGCTCCTGCTGACAACATTGCCACCTTCCGCAGCCGCCGGGAAGGGCACGGACCTGCGGCCGGGGGGCTCGGGCGGCCTCCCACCGCCCCGGGAACTGCCGCGGAGATGCTGTTCAGGAAGGTGCTTTCCCACCACTGCCCTTCCTAACCAGCCTGATAACTCAGAATAATTTGTTTCCAAAGCCTGCGATTGAATCGATGCAGAGCGCAGCCCAGTCCCAAGAACTGGCGTGGTACAGCCGGGCGCGCACACGGACGGGAAACGCGACACAGGGAACGCATTCCGCACCACATGTACAATGTGCTGCTGAATGCACCGCCAGCGAGACTGCTCCCGTCACTCCCAAAACAGCTGAGGAACCTGAGGAAAGTCAAAGCAGAAGTTAAGGGTAGGCAAATGTCGCTGTCTCCATGCCCGGACCTGAGGGCATCTCATTCCAGACTCCGGCCCTCATGCATTGGATTGCCGTCGTGCCCAGTTTCAGGGAAAGGGGCAACAAAACACATGTGCTATCCTTAAGATAAGGAGGCTTAAGTTACTCCTTAACTTATAATGGAGGCATGTCAATTTATGCATTTTATGTAAGTTTTAACATCTGATGAGGTTATACATTAAAAGGCTGGATTTTGTCTTGCTAGCTGGCAGGGAGTGTTTTCCTCCAAGTCATCCACAGTTCATGTATAGTTAATAAAGCAGCAGCATTAAGATACCATTTAAAATACAGCTAATAACAAATCCAGTATATTAACCAATACATTTAGTGCACATTCTGGATTGAAAATGGCTTTACTTAGACATAGCCAAAATACATCAGTGGAGCTGTTAATGTGGGATAGGAAAGTACTTTCCAAGAAAAGCTTCAAAAAAATCAACATGGCAACCAAGTAGTACCTATATTAATTTAGAAAATGGGTGTTTAGAGTTTAATCTAAATAAGCAGAGAACGGCTTTGCATGCAAGATTACACGTATTTCCAAATCACAGACCTCTTCTAGGAAGCCAGTCTTCAATATGTAGGGGTTTGCCAAAGAACAAGATTTGTGATCAAAGGTAAAGAATCCCAACCAATTAATTGGAACATACAGGAAAAGAATACTTCTATATGTAGTCTAATCTAAAAAATAAACAGACATAAAAATTGCTCCCCCCCCCCCCGGTGTAATTTATATTTAGGTTGTGGAAATAACCTCTCCCCCTTGTTTTCTCCTCTAGCTGTCTTTAGGGCAGTTTCAGGGTAACCAGTAAACCTCATAGGATTCCATTCCTTCCTAAGTAAGCATCAGTCCTCAAAAATCAAGAAATTGCAGTTGTATCTGAAGTGACCTACAACCAAAAGCAACTCTCAAGACTTAGGTGGACTGTTCTAGAAGCTGATCATGTGGTATGTTGAAGTTTGCTTTTAAAATGGGTTTGCTTTTGAGTATAGCTAGAAAACAGGTCCCTGCTGTACAGCAAGATTCAAAAGCAAACTCCTAGAGCCAAATATCTCCCAACAAAATTAGACAATCACCTCATGCAGAACTTCTCAAACTGTAAACCACAGGAGGCTGCAAAAAGACAAAGAAAATACTGGGCAACTTATTTGGTTTTGTGTGAGAGATGGAAGGTAAGAAATATCTGGGAATATAATAAAGAACAATCCTATATTGTATAAAATGTCTTCAAATAATTTGAAGAATGACTATTATACATATATACTGTAAATCTGAGCTCGTTTAAGCCTACAAACCCTGTAAGTTCCAGTGACAGCTCATATCAATAAAATTTATCTCTTCCTCAATCTGTACATTCACAATGCATAAAACAGTACCAGCCCTATTAAATTAATATTTATGACAAGCTCAGCGAACCAGAAGACAAGCAGTATTTGCTAAGGCACAAATGCAATGTACAAATCTCACATAGCTGCATTGCCATCGTTTCTCAAAAATGAACCTCAGCTTGGAGGAGAAATTTGTTTTCGGGAAACACAAAAGACAGACATGCTGTGCCATGCTGGGAAGACAAATGAAAGCACAAATACAATCAATGTAATTTATGGTTTCAGACTGAATCTTAAGTGTTCTCAAGTTCGGTGCTTTCAGTGTGTGCATGCAGCACTGTAGATATTCTGCCAGGTTTTTTTTTTTTTTGGAGTAGTTATGGTCCTCAATGTCTGTCCCAACAATACCTCAGAGTACCTCAGGGTATTTCTTCACAGCCTCAATTCAAGTTACAAGGTATTGGCTGGAGACGCTGACAGACTTGGGTTTGCACTAACAGATGTGCTGTGAGCAGCAGCAGTGTCAAGGTGGACATGCAGTCCTGTTTTTGATGCCAGCCAAGGACCTTGGACTGACTATGGACAATGACTCCCAGGAAGACCATGCAAAAGCTCATCATCCTAATCTGCACAACAGCAAACATGTGCTGCTTATTGGGAAAAAAAAAAAAAAAATCCAAGACTTAGAAAAGGGGAAGATAACCATCAAAACAAAAAACATCCACAGAAATGTTCACTAGGCTTTATTTTTAACTCTTTCTTTAACTCTTTTATCAAGAAGAGAGAAAACAGGTAACATTTCAGAAGTCCAAATAGGTTAAAGAAAGAGAAAAAACCCAACCAAAACAAACAAAAAACCCCCAAACAACCCCCCTTCCCACATACTGCCAAGTATGATTTTTTTTTTTGGAGCCACATCAGTGATTTGGCTTTCCAAACAGAAATCCCTCAAAGGTAAAATTAGTGGTTGTACTGGACTTCTAATGCTCTAAATATTGTTCCGATACTTCTGACTGGAGAAACTTGGTGTTCCAGAAGGCTGTACTGGGGCAGTAACTAGAGGAGTACTTTTTCAAGACATCTCAGGACACTGTCAAAGAGGCCTACTAGCCAGGGAGAAGTCATACATTGCAATCTGCACAGTGAATGTTGACTCAGAAGACTGGTAGGAAGAGAAGCTTCATCAAACACACAAAAGGCTACACTGAATGTTTCACAGCTGAACTGTTTCATATACCAAAGTACATTCTTCTGCCAAAAATACGTAAAACCACGGATATTTTTTCCATGAGCTTTTACTGAAAGAGAAGTAATCTGCCTGGTAGAAGTAACAGTAAAATTTGTTCCCCCCCTCACGTGCTCCCGCCCCCCAGGATAGCTGAGATGTTTTAAATACTGCATTTTGGGTAGCAGCATTCCAAATCTTTCAAATATTTGAAAGCAACATTCCCCTTTTGAAATACTTGGGGGTTTAATTACTATTTCTGCTAGGAGTACAGTAATTAACTGTTGCTTACCTACACTTAAATATGACATTCAGGAGGAGGAATCTGACAAAGCATACCTTGATATTGTAGGGAACGACCACACAGGATAATTTGGCAAACTCACACTTTATCCATCTCTTTGCCCACACACAATTGCCCAAGGACACAGGCACCCTTAGCATGAAAACCCACTGCGGTAGAAAATATCCAGCACATTCAAATCCCAACCTAACTGCATACAGAACTGTATGGAAAAATCTTACTCTAAATACACACCTACCATTACAGTAGCAAATCACACCTGATAAATAGAGTGGCACTTGTCTTGAAAATTGCCTCTCCACAGTGAGCTATGGAAATACATTTTGTTTCACAAAGTGAAAGTGCTGAACAGCAATCCAACAAGCAGAAACCATAATTTTTCAAAATGTAAATAAATAAATAAAAAAAAGATTAGCTGATTACTGATCATCTTAAACATTTAAAGAAACCCATTCACAAAGTCAAAACTTGCTCTTTAGTGGTTAAACTACCGAAGGAATTTTGGCACATAGTCTTTTTACAAATTAAGTATTGTTTTACACGTCCCAAATCTGTTAGTCATAAACATTAGCAGAGGAATACAAATCACAACTTTTTAATAACCCTGCAGTAATTCTGAACTTGTTCATCTGAACTTATTTAGCTTGTTTTTCCTTCATGACTGGATAAAGCAGACTGCAGTGCCAGGTCTTGGCTCCATCAGTTGCTCATTAAACAAGATCTGGAATTTAGCATTGGATTGAATACACATGGGAACTGATGTGAAGCTGCTCGTATATCATTGATAGCTCTGTTGCTAACACAGAGTTTATCCAAGACTGTACATTTTTCGTTGACTTGAACAAAGCTGTTCACCATCCTCTGTTTTTGACGTCAGTGGACAACTACCCACTAACAGTATCTGTCACTACAAAATGCTTGGAATTTCCTCACTTATAAAAGCTGGAAAGTTTCAAGTACAGACCTTTCATTAAAAAACAAAACAAAACATTATTAGATTTTTCAGGATAAGAATATTTTGTGAATATTAGGAGAAGACATTTTCATTCTCACTGAATATTTTTTCCAGTAATTTTTCAGACATAAACAACATCACTGACTGTAAGGAATGGATGTTTAAAAACAATTTTCCTATTCTGTTGCTAAAAGCTGTGGACTCCAATGTATGCTAATTCCTCAACACGGAAGCACCACAGTGAGGTGATTCAGATTTTTCCCATTAACTGGACACCACAGTTATTCCAGTAGGATCTAAGTTTGATGGCATCTATTATTTAGGCAAAACGTAGAAAAACACACCACAAGCATAAACTGGGCTGTTCACATCCCCTGCCTCTTTTCTACAACTCCTTTATTCTTACAAGCCCATATTGGAAAAAGTCATCCTTTTGGAGACTCCCTCCAGAGCACAGAATGACCTCCTGAGAACAACATGCAGTGCTCCTTTTGGGTGAGCTGCTGGGGTGTGAGGCAGGAACACAACAACTGACTGGCTGTGCCCAGTTCAGACACACATCTGGTCAGGGAGATGTATTCTACCCCGATGGAGGCTTCTGTGCCGGCAACAACACATTTCAACCTTGATCTAAAAACCAAGCTGCTGCTTTGCAAACACACCGCTCGCTTCTGACCCCTCTGATTTGGCTGAAAGCAAACAAATGTATCAACAAACCCCCGCACCTCATCAGTACAATACAGTGGAAATTCCCCTTTTTCAGCGTGTCAAGATACCATCAGCTATTAGTCCAGAGACAGGCAGTCGTGCTTAAAAATCCAGTTTTAATCTTCTACAGAACTCTCTATCTACTATCTTGAGGCTCCCATCTTCCTGTGTTGCCATTCTTTTCTCCATGGAAACCCCCTTTTATAGAGAGAAGGTTTATCATTTTTGTTTTTCAGGGTACTCATATTTTATATATGGCATTCGTATAATGCATCTATCCATGCCACAGTTATAAAAATAAGCATGTCTGTCTCACTGTGAAAGTGTGATCCTGTTACTGTGTTTATTAGACATAGCCCACATCCGAAATATCGGGTATCTGTTGCTTCAGGTGGTTGTGGCAAATCACAGAAATGACATAAATGACTGATTCTCCTCTTGGAATCAAAGCTGTGCAATTCTGTGCTTTTCCAATTATGTCATCCGCCTATGAAGGAACATCACTATTCATTGATTAGATTACTAAGAAATTGTGTTGTTTTGATTTTCTACATGCAAAGTGAACAAACACAAATAATATTAATTGTTTAATCTCTTCATTTCTAGAGATATAAAATAGCATATACCTGAGCAGCTCTACAGATACAATTTTCTCCCTTTCCATGAGGGGATGGACAAAAGAAAGATAATTTATTTTTTTAAAGAAAAAAAGGAGAAAAATCCTAAGGACTACTCAATCAAGAAAAGACAAAGCAAAAGAAGCATTGAAGAAATTATATTAAAAGCTTGTTAGGAACCACTTTCACTTCATTGAAAGTATGTGTATTCCTGTTCTCAAAAGACAAATCACCTCTTTTGAACTGATTGCACTGGGAAAGGTATATCCTAGCAAAATAAAAAATAAATTCTTGCAAAAAACCTGCTGCTGCTTCAGCTGCTTCTGAAAGGAACTTCAATTTTCACAACTGCATGATCTCTGAGAAGCAATTCCAAGCAGATGATATGATCTGATCTTTGGCTCCAAGGCCATTCCCATATGTACTTTAGAAATAGTGCCCACACTGGCTTTACAGCTCTGAAGTTTTGTAGAATTTTATCTTCTGAGTGAGCCTCGTCCCTCTTATCAGGGTTCTCCCACTCTGCTATTGTTACATTCTTTCTTTGAAGATGTTAGGGCAGAGCCAACATCTTTCCAATGAGAGGGATCTGACTGGTCATCTCCCCCCTTCCCCCTTTTCCATATGTTTGATTATTTATATGTGTATATATATTTTTAAGTGCCCAGATTTCATCAGAGGAAGATGGTGAACATTTATCAGTTGGACAAAAGTGATCTATCAAGTGTTCAAAGAAGCTGCCTCTCTGTGGAGTAACCAGAGAAACTGAATGTACGTAAAAGATGTTCTATACATGTCTTCCTTTAATTTGTATTTGTATTTGACCCTTACGGAATGAGAAAATTTTAAAGGATAGAGATGCTTTCTTTACAGAGCAGCAGGGGATCATTTCTGCATTTCATTAATATGTGAAGCCTAGATCCTGCTTTCACATGATCTTTCTTATGATAGGGAGGTACTCTGTAAATGTTCTTAAATGCTTCCCTTGCCTGGTGAGAGCAACAGTGATAAAAAGTCTCTATCTTCATCAAATGGAAGCCAAACGCTCTTTAACATGAGCCATGCTAGCTCAAAACACCTATTTCATGTTAGCTCCCTGTGTTGCTCCTGTTGTTTCTCACCCAGATGATGTAAGACAGGGTGTTAGGTAAGACAATGCAAAAATCACAGTAACATACCCATTTATCATAAATGCTGTCATCGAGTCAACAAAACAGCCTACAGCATACCCAGGATAATTCTAAAGTCAAATACTACCTGAATCCACAAAACCAGATTGCTTCTTGCACATAAATTTCTTCAGAGCTTTCCTGCACATTTCTACAGCAACTTCTACCATTGGCCTACATTAAAGGACTTGAGCTACAAGGTTTCATCCCTGTACATCAGCTGATCTGCAGCAATGTTTTGTATGAGTTGTTCTTCTTGGCAGCAAATAATCCAAAGTCTTTTAAACCTCCTTCACTGAGGAGAGACTGAATTTAGCGTTATGCAAACAGAAATGAGAAGTCCACATTAAACACTTTCTCCAGGCGCTGGAACACTCAAAGCTGAGTAATTATGACTCCCCGTGGTTTCACAGGTTAAGAGAAACTAAAGAACAACTTTGAAGTTGCTTGTTGATGTCACAGATTTAAGTGTTTTATGTACTTGCCATACCAAGTTCCTAAAATAAACCGTCTCGGAGAAGCTGCATGGGGAATAGCGGCTATCCAGCCAAGGATCTTGTTTTCTCCAGTGTTTTCAGGCAGTGTAAGAACAGAACAGAGTGGTTATGTCCCCTTCATACTGCCCCTGCCTCCAGTAATTAGCACCACATGAACCTCCTGAACTAGAGGCTTCATACCAGACATTCACATTCAATAGGTATGGATCGATCTCTAAACCTGTCCAAATCAAACGTGATCCGTGGTTTATACTGCTATTGCCAAGAACTCTATTAATATCACATACTTCTAGTAGTTTAACTTCAGAAATACATGAAAAACATTTCAAAGTTGTTAAACTTACTGGCAAGGAACAGAATTCTAATCAGCACCATTTTCTTCAGGTCAGTTTATCTTGAATATTAACTAGTAGGCATATCTATGAGCAGAAGACAGGAGTATCTAAGGGAAACTGTCTATTCCCAAGCCTTGCAGTGTCAGCAGTCAAATGAATCCTGGAATCTCTAGAAATACCAACTCTTATTATTACTTTTTGTTAGGTATGGTAAGTTATTTCTATAATTTTTAAAATGAAACAAAAAGGAAAAAAACCAGGTAAGTTGAAGCCATAAAATCACCACGAGTGGAAGAGTGGAAGCCTTTGTTTCCACTCTCTCATGTCTTTGCAGGCAGTCTTTACTTTTTGCTGGATATGTATTTCTGCAAAGTGAATAAAGACTTAGTAATCAATTTAATTAAACTCAGTAATAATCTTTTTCTTTTCCAGGTGTTAAAAACACTTAATGATTCAGATTCAGTTTGTAAAAAATTATGAGGTGTTCATTTAAAATCTTAATCCAAGAAGTTGCTCAGGTACTGCAAAGACAACCAAAGGCAAGCCTACACAGGCAGGGGCAGGCAGGGCTGAGTTCTTCTGCCTGTTTTGTTCCTGGCTGGCCAGACACAAACCAGCTCCAGCCCAAAACACACAATCGTTTTCATGTGATGTGTCCAAGCTAATAAGCCTTATTTAGATACAACACTGCAATAATACTTCCATATAGCTACAAGATCAGAGCAGGCTCCTGTCAGATGTCTCAGTGGACAGGCAGCTGAGCTCTGTCCTCCACCACACATGCTGGTTTGAAAGCTTTAATCAGTTTATGGGGGTTGCTTTCCCTATAGCACGTGACAATTCTCACATCAAATCCCTTGCTTTCAAGATTGTAAATATGTACCTTAAGACACTAGACCCGAAGAAATTCATATCTAGTTATAAAGAAATCTGGGTTCAGTCCTGCTAATTCTTGCCCTGACACAAAGCTCCTCTGAAATCTGGTCTTGAAATTCTCTTAAGCAATGTCCATTGTCCAGTGGTAATATTCTTCTAACCAGCCCCCATCAATATTTTATTTTTTAAATTAGATTGCTTATGCTGCAGTGCTGAAGTTTCATGGGATTCTGCATGCAAACAAATACCAACAAGTATATCAGCACTTCTCTAAACAGTGCTTCCTAAAGTACTTGATGCAAGTCTACTGCTAGAGATGTTTCACATACCAAGTTGTGCACTGAGTTCACAGCACACACAAGTACAGTTACAAAAGCAAAGTCTAATTTTACAAAGGCTCCAAAATGATGTGTTCAATTTTTGACATGAATAATCACCTCCAGGAGCCAGCAGCTTGTGTGTCTACATCTTTCTTACTTGGTTGCCTGGTCAGACAGCAAAAAGCAAAGTCAGAATGTAATTCTGGGGTTTTATTTTAAAGGTAATGGAAATTTTGCTTTCAGGACACTACAGCACCAGAAGCAGACCACTTACAAAACACCCCATCTCATCCCATTCTGTCTTACCATACAACTGTCTCAAAATACAGGACAACGATGTACAGTGTGTTATGTGTCCCAAAACCACACAGGTAATTCAATGATTGCCTTCCCTTGCATCTATGTTTTTTTTGGTCCCTTTTGCTTCTGACTGATATTAATAAGATACATCAGATGTTAATAAGATACATAAATATGCTTATTTCACCATGTCAGGGTTAGATTTAGTTAATTTGTTTTTTCACTAGTCACACATTTGAATTGACAGACAAGCGTTTTAACAGACACAGCATTTGTTTTTAACAACAGAAGTACAAATGCAACGCAGAGTAAGAACTACATTTCAGCATTCAGAGCTCTCAAGTAAGAGTTTAAGAGAATAGAAGCTTGGAACTGTGATAGAGGAAACTTCCACTAAGTGTACAAGTCCAATTTCCAATTAATGTAAACTAAAAGTGCCAAATTATAATCTAAAACAAAAACATCCCTCATTCTCTCCCCTCCCTGCCTCCAGTAGTTTAACAGTATCCAGCCCAACTTCTTTTGAAGTCGGTTGAGTAAACAAAGAGACAAATGACATTAAGATAATTTCAAAAAGATAGAAAATAGGACTAGAGATGAGGTATAATGCAGTTTTGCCACAATTAATTGATGTATTTACAAAGTGCCTTGAGAAACATATAGGTAAGGAAAGCAACTCTGACAATGTAGATGTATCCTCTGTCCAAACATTATGGTTTCATGAAATAACCTTTTGCCTACATGAAAAGCACATCCTACTAAAAAAAAAAAAAAAAAAATTAAAAAAGCAAATAAAAGGCGGAATTTCTGGGAAGACAGACAGCTAGCTATGAAGCCTTCTACAGAAATCTCAGTTTACATACATATAGGAATGAGCTTTGTGTCCAGAACATCTTAAAATTTAAACAAATGAGAAGACTACACTGGTACAGTTGCAGATGCCTGTAGTCTGGAAAGGATCGTACCAGTGCAGATTTACATCTTCCCAGAGAAGACAAGAAACAAGTTAGAGCAGTCCAAGACTTACACATGCTAAGCATTCTACAGCAACAGCTCAGGAAAAGAAAAAAGAAGGAAAAAAAGAGAAAAGTTGAATCACACCCTAATTAAAACAGTTTTTCTGGTGTGAAAATCTTCATGTAGGTTAAGGTCTACACAGAAGGATACAACTGCATAAATGCAATGCCTCGTCATTTAAAAACGACAGAGGAAACCTGAAGAGAAAAACAGAACGAAGTTTGTAGGGAAGAAAAACAAGAAGAAAACAGGCAAACAAAACCAAATGTAAAGCATGAAAAAAAGCTTGTGAAGGAAAAGATAAACGAGAACCAAAAAAGGCAGTGAATTAGAATCATATCAGACTAGGACTTAATACTGAACTGCATTTTCCCTTTGCTACCGATCTATTTACATCTAAACTATCAATAGTTGTATCTGTAGCCATAATAAACCCCAAATAAAGTTTGTTCAAGTAAGTTCCCTTTGTTTTTGAATTGCCTCCAAAAAGAGTTAAAAACATTTTAGAAGCAAAAGATTACAAATTGAGGAACTCAGAAAAGATTTGCAGCTATCAATGAAGATAAAAACCAGATACAAACCTTTGCAAAACAGGAAAAGGTATTTTGCCAAAGGATATGGTCAAACACTAGAGACAGCTGGAGGCTAAAACTCAGGTAATGAATGCTGAAATACATTAGAAAAATATTTCCTCTTTTATAATTTTGGTGGAGGGTAGTGAAGAGAGGTGTAATATTCCCACTTCAAAGTTCCCCATAATTTTTATGAAGAGTAGTCCTTCCAAGCTACAGCCACCACCAACCAGCTGTTTTACTAGAAATCTCATCACTTTTTGCTGCTCCTTAAAATTCAGGTAAATAATACAATTCAGAAAATAATCACCAATGTAGACCAAACATTTTGAAGAATTCCAGAAAAGGGTTGTGCTGAAGAGGGACTCAGGGAACTGAAGACTGAATGCTATACAGTTAATACAGACTTTTCCACTGAAATATTATACCCATGCTCACAACAACAGATGAGCATTCCTGAACTACTTTGCTACCAGAAAGTATGCACTTTATTGGCCTTATCATTGATAAGACATTGCTCAGGCCTTTCTAGCGCTCTAAACATGAAAATATAAAGTGAAAACACAACTGAAGCCCTGAGCAACACTAGAGGCATTATGATACAAATTTAGTTGTTATCTGAGCTGTCTTTAAGGTATCTGTCAAAGTGTCTCAAGCTGCCAGAGACAGATGACCACAAGAATGCCCTGCTCTCCCATAACCCCCCAAGGTTTTTCCTACAACACTGCAGCCAGCACTCTACTGACTCCTCTTCGTTCTGCAGTGCCACAGCAAGTGTGGCCCCTTCTTCTGACTCACCATGGGGGATAGATGTGGATGACATCCTGTGGTCTGCTCTTCAGGTGAGCTGCTGTCTCTTTTGTAAAGAGGACTTTGAGTATTGGCTCCTCTGCATTGATGACAGCATCCTCGGGTGAAAGCGTAACAGGAGACTGTTCCAGCTGCTGGCAGATGGCAACTTGTATTGTGCACTCCTCAAATATTTCTAAGATCTTCACAATTAAAACACCGGATTTATCTGGAAAGAAAATTAAAATGAAAAATAAAAATGCAAAGTCTGGATGAGGAGAAAGAAAGCAGTTCTGGCACTCTAAAGTTCTGGCATCCCTCTGTGCTCTGCACGTCAGTCTGACCATGATAAATCCACGTGTGAGTAGATACACAGCCTTATCAAAAGACCTATGTTAAGCTTTTGCAGTATTTTTTATTTTCTTTATAGATACTATTAATTGTAAAGAAAAAATCCCACCTGCACTTCTTCCAAATACCAGTGAAATCACAAACTCCCTACAAGAAGCCCTCTCCCACCACACCTGAACTTTTAAATCTTGCAACTCATTGACTTTGTTCAGTCTTTTTTATTAGATACTGCAAAAAATGCATTTATTTACAAACAGAATAATCAAACACTGTGTTAAAAGTGAAGTTGTGTTTGCCCTCCTTGACCTTTCTCAAAGCAGCAGCTGTCAGGAACCAAGTTGGAAGAGTACAAAGCATCTAAAAGCTGATGATTCACATTGAGGGACGAATGTGGGGAAAGAAGGAGTAAGATGCACTGCCTAAAAATAATTGTTGCAAAACTGATCATCCATTTTATCAGTAGGCAGTCAGGGTAGCCAGAAGGTTCTCATTTTAAAGCACCGTGAACAGATACAAGCATCCCCACAGATCGATTCTAAGCACTTTTGTCTCTGCTGAAACAACTTTGCACTGAAATGAAATGACTCCTGGGTCCCTTTGCAGTCTGCACAGGGCAACAGCTACTCAGACAGACCTCGGCCTGAGCTGTAAGATCACGTAAGATTTATTCTCATTCTCAGCTAGCCTTACTCAGATCTGCACTCCAGTCACTGCGGGGAGAATAGCTGTTACCCTGCCGAATGCTACGAGCATTTAGTGGGGCAAGACAGGGTCCCAGAGGACAGGGGCAGCAGAGCCCCAGTTCTACCCTTTTTGATTTACAAGTTGCATTGGGAAAAACACAACATCCCAAGAAAAACAGCTGATATAAATTATTGTCTTCCCACAGCAAAGAAGAAACAGGGGAGGAACAGTGAACGTGATACTGGAACTTAACAGCAGAGCTGTACTAGTTATTTGTTTGTTTATTTTAAGGTTCATTTCACAACTGTGAATGTTTTTCCTTTGGAAAATAAATCAAAATATTTTAGTTTGAGTTTATGAGAAACTTCAAAAAAAATTAACCCAACCCTCTAGAAACCCAAACCAAAGAACCCGGGCCCTAAAACCTTTCAAATTTATTCAATAAAGTTGAATTGTACAAAAATAAAATAAAAAATTCTGTCCCTGTCTTTATTAAATTTCATACTGAAACTGAAATAAAGCAATTTGGAAATATAAAACTAAATTGTTCTCAAAACCACTTTCATGTGAACCAATTTTTCATCACATGCAACATGCTTCTGCAAAGCATTCTGTTTCCCCTGAACTGGTATTTTCCAGCAGCATAAAGGCTTCCACCAGACAGTCTGACACAAGATGTACATAAGCCACTTCTGTCCAAGCCATTACAGCTTGACCTCCTTTTCCAGATCTGGGAAGTAGGAGAATCAACCCCTTCTGCCAAGTCCTTTGAAACTGACTGATGAAGAGAGATGGTTGTCACTGCTGCTGCTCCTCGCTGCTGTCACCTTCTCAGAGAAAGCTGTAACATCACAGTGCCGTTCCAGACACTCACTACACTGTGTTAATGTTTGCTTATGTGAAAATTCTGACAAGGGTGAGCACTGACTAGTTTTCTATGCCTGAAGGGAAGGGCTTAGAATATTCACACTTGAATTCTGTTTTGCCTGACTAGCTGCAGTTGTGGTCCTCTGTCAACCCCAAGTCATTTGGCACGCATAAACAAATTCTCCTAACCACAAAAATTCTCATCCTTTAATGTAACTAAGCATTTACCTCTTCCCTCTAGACATACTGTACAATTTGCATTTGCGTCCACATTAAAAACCAAGTCACCGAAAAATCAGTTTCAATTTTCAAACGCACCAACAGTTTATTAAAAAAATAAAGTATTAAGACACTTGTGAGAGAGACTGCTCATCACTTCTGAACTACGCATTTCTTACGTGCAGAATTTTATGACAATTCTTACTGCTCAGCAGCTTATATGTTACTCAGCTGATACTGCAGGTTGAAGACAGTGAATGACAGCCTAATAACATTTTTCTTTTAAATAGCTCTGACTGTAAAACAGTAAAAAAATACTAGGTAAATTGAGAACTATATCTGTATGAAAGTTTCCAAAAGACATTGGAGTAAAAAATATCCTACCAAGATACCAGAGTCTCTTGCAAGCCTGAAGTTGCTGGAAACACTGGGAGCTGATACTAAATGAAGCAGAATGCTTCTACACTAAAAGCATCTCAATTTCGACAAGTAGCCAAGTCTCACACTTGGCACACATGCACATTCTACAGAACCACAATCTATTTGTTTATTTAGATGCACAGAGATAGTTTAGTTTAATTACTCTGAAATTATTATTACTGCTGATGATAGTCTTCTCTTGAACAACATGGAAAAGCACTTTGGATTGCTGGCACATGATGAAACACCAAAGTTCAGAATGTAGCTTCGGTTTTAATACATTTGGCTCTTGTATTGTTATGTCAATCAAAAATAAATCAAACATATGTGGCTGCACACTGAAGGGCAAATTTGTGGGTGAGGAGACAGGCTGGATCACTGCAAATTCTATGGTTTCCAGAGTTTACTTGTTTGTTCATCCATGTGAAAATCTCACTTTAAGGTTTTGCAGTGTTCTCATTCACCCTCAGATAACTTATCTAAGTTCCCACTTGCTTGCTGAAGTTATCATTCACTTACTTTCATTTGTAAAGCAGAATTTTAGCCCAAGAAATGCAAACACACAGATGTGCATGTTTCATGGCAATACCTAGTCATCTTAAATAAGGAAGAATACCTTACAATTGCATGCATTTTAAAAGGTGCAGTCAATAACTGTGCTGCAATTGTGCCCATCCCTACACTGCAAATCTTCATTTCCCATTCTGCTGCCCAGAACACTCATGGATTTCTTTCTTCAGGGTTAGTTTCTAGGAAAATTAATGAGCTAATCTAGCTAACTGCAAAGCCACTTCAGTTTACTTACTTGAAGGTAACCTTTACTCTCCCACTGAAAGACAAGTACACGTGCACGCTTGCAGAGAGTGAGCATACAGCTGCCTGGATGCATTTAGAAATCTTCCATG
>QWTY01001841.1:45806-56270 GCA_008033365.1 Pseudorectes ferrugineus | reverse complement strand
TAATCTTATTGGTTAATTAACAAATATAATCCATACTCCTGTAAGTTTAGAGAAGAAGAAGTTTTTTGCCTGCTGTTTTGCCTGCTGTTGCTGCTTGGTCTTATCCCCTTTGAACTCTACCTTCAGAAAACGATGAGACTATGGAATAAAAGACTTTAACAAAACAACAACCTCCTCTGCTCTTTCACCCTCGTCCAAAAAGGGAGGGTGTCCCATGAAAAGCTCAACACATACCAAGGCACTATTTGCCAGGCATTGCCTGGATATCACCTGCTGATGGGAGGTAGAGAATAGATCTTTTTGTTTCCGTTTGTTTCCATGTGCAGCCTTTCCTTTTTCTTTATTAAACTGCCTTCATCTTGGCCTATGAGTTCTTCTTCATCCTATATTCCTCCCCTGGGCCCTGCTGAGGAGGGCACTGATAGAGCAGCTGCATGGGCACCTAGAGACAGCCAAGGTCATCCCATCACAACTTTATATGGAGCAAAATCAGCTCTTCCCGGCCAGCTCTTCCCTGTGAGAACATTACACAAAAGTACTTCTTAAAGGTCGCAGCCCAATGACAGCCCTATTTATTCTTCTATATGTGTCTTTCTAGATGTCTTGGCCATTTCCATCAATAAAGCAATTAATCACCTGTATTATTTGTCTGACACCAAAATGAGACTGGTGTAAAAGTATCCAAAAGCTTAGAAGCAGGCATCTACTCAATAATAGGATAAAAATAAAATCTCAATTTGTACTCAAAAATGTACAATGACCATGTTTTTTAAAGAAGTATGGGACACTTAGACACCAGAAAAGGTTGATAATTCTTTTTTGTCAGGCAGACATAGCACATAAAAAGCAGACACTTTTAGAAGAGCAACATATGATGATATACATTCATAAGCACAGGAGTTTTCAGTGAGTTTAACACCTTACATAAGCCAACTTAAAGCTATTATCTCCTTTCTGTCAGTCCAAGTTGATGGTCTTATTAAAAAATATTAGGCAGCTAACAGTTGCATAATAAATGAATAATCAGAATATTGGAAGTTGGGTTTTTTTTAAATATAAGATGCATAAAACCCACCCTGTTACTTCTCCTTGTCCTTGTTATTTTCTCCCTCTTTTCCATCTATCCCTTGTACTCTTCAATTATCTTTGATCAATTTAGACACTATTTAAGAAAACAGAATATATCTTTTTGTTTGTGTTATTTTAAGTACAAATATTTCTAACCCAAGTTTAAGCCTTTGAATCCTAAAGAAATAATAAATAAAAAGATTTATTGAGTATTTTCCTACAAGAACTTTAAACACTTGCAGCCTTACAGAAACAGGTTAGACCCGAATTTCCAATCCCGACTTGTCTCAGAGATTCTCACTTAACTGAAATTGAAATGAGATTAACTTCCCATTTTGACACTTAAGAAAGGTGCAACAGGAAAACAAACTTCTTAAATTGTTTTAAAACTGCAGTGTTTTCTAATTTGAAAATACAACTCTTATTTTAGGTAGTGAAAATCTTCTATCTTCATAACAACTTGATAGATTTTCCAGAATCAATTTCTCATGACAACAGTTCCTGGAAAGTCAGTACTCCTGACTAAATCACATTTGTTTCCTTGTCCATGCTTCTTGCTAGAGATGAAAAGGATTCACATCCTGCATATTTCCTCTTTATCTTTATTTTGCCTACATGTACAGCACAACTACTACAATATAAATACCTTCAGCTTGAAGATCATGTTCTAAACTAATTTGTATTTGATGCTCTTAAAAGGTACTCTTTATAAAACTTTTGAAAATTTGGCTTCAATAAATTTGCTGAGATATGAATCTATAGTAGAGCTTTTCACTTATTGAAAATAATTACACAGAAATGTATTTTCATTTTTCCAAATCACACAAAATTTCTCTTTTTCCTTGAAGACCACAAGGTGGCATATGAAGCATACGATAACACTAACAACATACTTGAAAGAATACAGTAGAAAAGTGGTATGCAGTTCTACCAGATGACCATTACCTGAATACTCAAACAGTTTTAAGAATCAGTCTAAATCTTTTGTGGGAGTTTGCCTTTTTCAGTCCAAGTTCTTTGCACTGGAAAGGGAACAAGATCCGCAAGCCTTTTATTAACGAGGAGGGATTATTCTTTCTAATATAAAAGTATATTAAGGCATTCTAACAGACAGTGGTCCTCATTACCCACAGAGTGATCAGAGTAAACTCCAGCATATTTCTTCCAGGATTTTCCTGGAAGGATTTTAGCCATAAGAACCAGATGACCACCATGCATGCAGCTGTGGTGTGTTAAATCTTCATTTTAGTGAAAAATTAATTAGGAGGTTTTATTAAACCTGACACTGTTTTTTAAAATGGAAAAATATGGAATCTGGTACAGTTTTGCTACACTATGGAAGTTCTGAGCCTGTTCACACTGATGTCTGAGTATAACAAAAAGTTTTTCACTTATCTCACATACTTCTAAATTCAGCAGATTCATGAGATGTAATTGGGATGCCTAAAGGACACCAAAGATGTAATGGTGTTAACTGTTAGGAGTGGTTGTCGGGGTATCATCTTCTCATCATGCACTTTATCCAAGATGATAATATTACATTTTTGCCATTGTGAACAAAATTTGAATCATGTTGATGTGTCCAGTTTTCTGAATTGCACTCCAGAGAAACAGCTTCATTCCTCAGATCACTTCAAATGCATTCCAGACCCGATCTTTCTGCCCCATCCCAAACACAATCTCTGCTGTTCTGGGTTATTTTACCCTCTATGATGGTGAGCTGTGGTAACTCCAGGACAGTTAAATATTTATAGGTGTTTCCTATATTGATCAAATGTCAATGAGTTCATGGAAGACACCCACAGAAAAGGTCCACCTGCTCCACTCTAAACACTTGGGAAAGAGTCATATTTGTGACCTGCTAATACCTATGGGCATTCAGACAAATTGAACCTGTAGGAGTGTTGTACCCTGTGTAGGAGGGATGGTAAACGGAATCCTCACTTAATACAGGTTTTGCATATATATTCTTCATTAAAATATTCCACCTTCATTTCTGTTTCAGTTTTTTGTTTTGGTTTGGTTTGGGGTTTTTTGGCCTTTTTTTTTTTTTTGGAAATTTTCTAGAATTTACCCCACAACAAACTGTTACATTTGTGACGAAAATATGTCTTACGTTATTCCCAGATGACACATGCTAATTGCTTATACAAACAGGAAGAAGGGCCATGTGTTTATGCCTGAAAATATGATTAACAGGCTGATTCATTTTGGCTTACTATAAATTCCTTGAAACATAAGCACTGTTGCTAAAAGTCATAGACTTTCAACAGAACACTCATTAGGAATTATCTGCTCCTAAATGAACAAGAAGTTCTTACTAAAAGAACAAGAATAACTTACTAAAAAATTTACTGAGGCTTGGACTATAAGAATCACAGAATCTAGGGAAAATTTGACCTTGGAAGGTTTTTAAACCTGGAGCTGGAAGCTGGGGCTATTTTACCTATTATGAATTCAGTCCTGTACACTACTAAGTATGCTAGGTTCTTACAAGTCTTAACTCCTCATTTGATTTACAGATAGGCTGCATCTTAATTTGATTTCAAAGCACATAGGTGTTGTCAAATAAACATGCCAATTTTTCCCTTATTTAAGTGCCAACACAAACCACAAAAAAAGCAAATGCAAACATATAACATTTCCAACTCCCACTTTCCCACCTGGTTCTGTGCATCCACTAGATTACCTAGACCTCTCCTTGATGTCTTGTAGTTAAGTAATGAATGTTGTTCTCCTTTATGACTGTCATGACTGACAGCATGACAGCTATTTGGAAAGAATTGTAGCTATTCAAGCTAGAGGACAGAGCTCCAACACATTATTTATTTCTGGGAACTGAAATTACAGACTTAGCAGATTTTTTACACTCTAGGAGGTGCCTTGAATCATAGAATCATAGAATGGTTTGGGTTGGAAGGGACCTTAAAGATCATCCAGTTCCAACCCCCGTGCCATAGGCAGGGACACCTCCACTAGATCAGCTTGCTCAGAGCCCCATCCAACCTGGCCTTGAACACTTTCAGGCATGGGACATCCACAACCTCTCTGGGCAACCTGTCCCAGTGCCTCACCACACTCACAGTAAAGAATTTTTTCTGATATCTGATCTAAGCCTACTCTCTTTACATTTGATTCCATTTCCCCTGTAACTACGTGCTCTTGTAAAAAGTCCCTCTCCATCTTTCTTGTACACTCCTTTCAGGTACTGGAGTACTGGAAAGCTGTAAATACCCCAAAGCCTTCTCTTTTCCAGGCTAAACAAACCAAATTACCTCGCCTTTCCTTGTGGGAGAGGTGCTCCATCCCTCTGATCATCTTGGCGGCCTCCTCTGGACTTGCTCCAACAGATTCATGTCTTTATTGTGCTGGGGACCCCAGAGCTGGATGCAGCACTCCAGGTGGGTCTCAGCAGAGCAGAGCTGAGGGACAGAATCACCTCTCTTGACCTGCTGGCTTTGCATCAAATCTGCTGCACCTGTATAATAGTTTAAATTTTAAAAGAGAAAATAAAAGAAAAAAAAAAATTGCTGTAATTCACTGCTGAAAGAAAATTTTTCAACTTTCTCTCAGCTGAAGTAATTTTATGGGAAACACCAAGGACATCAGCATTTTAGACTGAAAACCAAAATAAAGGTTAAAACCTAGAAGCAGGGGGAAGGGGGAAGCTGCATTATTTGAGGAAATACCCAGCCTAAAAAATGCACATAGACTAATCCTGAACACAGCAGACCACAGAATACCTAATACTACCTGTGCTTGTAAAGTTGGAGGTGTCAGGGAATGCTCCTAGGCCTGGAACTCACCTTCCAACAAAATATAGTTCTGTTAGAATTCTATTAAAATAATCCCTTTTGGCTCATGAGAAACACTACTGTCCTAAATAGTCTCCATGGTTTAGGAATTAAATATGAACTACTCTTAACAGGCATTTCTGATGCAGATTTTCGGATGGATGACAGTCATCCCATGCTAGTTGTCCCTGTTGCTAAGAAAGGTCAAACACATTTTTACTGGATTCAGTACCTAGGATGGACCTGGGCTGCACCTGGCTCCAGAGAATCCCAGTCAGCACATGTTAAGAAAGGCACAGAAGAGTACCACAGTGTTATTGTGTCTAAGGAGAACCTTTCAAAATCACCCCCTCTTTTCCTTCCTCCTCTGCCAAGCTTTTGCCTCTGCATTACTTCCACACAGAGAGCTTCACTGGGTTCATACAAAGCCAGAGGCTAGGAAGAGGACTACCTTCATAAAGTTGCTCAGGTCCCACAAGCAAGAGGAGAAAAGAGGAAGCTCAGTGAAAATAGCAAATAAACATTGAAATGGTTCAAGTGTGGGGTGGCTTTGTTAAACTGCTAGTGCTGAAAGGAAATGTCATTTACCTTCAAAAGAGCACTAGAGTTTATCCTGATATTACACTCATGATGTGTCATCACCGCATGGGCACCAACAGTAGCACAACATGGAAATAAAAATCCAGGTGACTCAGAAGCATCACACCCCAAGCACTCCCTCCCTCCTTCCCTCCAAACTGCCAGAAAAGCTTTCAGCAGCTCTGCTCCTTGATTCAGTCAGCTGGGTAGTGTCAACATGTTGTAATAGCTGGATACAAGTACTTTCATGCAGATCTCTTAATAGAAAATTGTGTCAACAGACATCTGAAACCATAGGTAACAACTTCCAAAAGAGTTCAGATGTTCAGGAATGGCCCACCTAGAGTCTGGCACATGCTAACAAGGAAAGGTTTGTTGGGGCTGGTAGGAGAATACACAGATGATTTCAAAGGGTATTGGTTTCCATGGTTATAGCACTCATTACTAATAGATCTGAGCAAGTGTATCGTTACATTGCCAGCGTGACAGCAGGCAAAACAGCATCTCAGCCAGAATCTAAACACCTGATGTATTATTTCAGAAAAAAAATACTTGTTTCAGTAAGAACAAACACAATTGAAGAGGTTACTACCAAAGTTCTTCATTCCTACAATGTGGATAGTACAAAATATTCAGGCAAAATGTTCCTTTTAAAAAGGCTATTATAACGCAAATATCCCTTATCTTTTTATTTAAAAACTTGAAAACTCCACAAAATAAAAAGCAGGGACAAAGGCATTGTGACTACTGAATGAAAACTCATTTTCTAAAACAGGGTCTTTTATGCAGCTCCAAAGATACAACTAAAATTCAGAGCCTACCAGGTGTTAAGAGAAAAAAAAAAGGCTTTTCCCCAAATTTTTCAGAATATTTAATAGGTAACGGGGTCTGTCATGTTTAAGTCCAACAGCAAAAATATAGTATAGTTGTTTGAGATATAAAATCATCATCATCATGCAACCATAGCTTCTTTCAGTCTGAACATCTTGTCTTGACAACAAACAGATCCCTGCCATTGAGGAAACACAGTCAATCTGGTGAATTGCAAAAAAATACAACTAGATTTGGTGCTTAACATCCATAAAAATGAAGGCACTAAAATATTTTGGTGGAGGGACAAGACTGAAACAAATTGAAAAAAAGAAGTCTTTATATTAGTAAATATTATATTAGTATATATTAGGTAGTATGAATTTTTAAAAACATATACATGAATATAAAAGGGTGCATGTATATCTATGTATCAGAAGCCTGGTTTACAGGTGGAGATGCACAGGAAAAGAAAAAATATCACCCATCCTCTTTCTGTATTTTGTACCTTCTTCTCAACATCAATGCAATGTTTACAGTAGAAACCTAAAATCTCTTTCCAGCCTATGCTGCCCACAGGGAAGAATGTCAGAAAGCAAATACCACCTCAGTCTGGAAAGTGTGTTTAATTATTTTACTTGATGTTTTACAGAGATACAAGGAATGCAAAGCATTTTACAAGTCTGTATCATGATGTACTGATTACACAGCAGCTGCCTTCCTAGATTTTGCACACTGAAGGAAGACTAAGCTGATTGCCATAGCTTTCACACTGCAGAATTTTTTCCATTTTAAATTCAAGAAAATTATAGTCATGACAACACTAATCAAACCATTATGAATACTACACCCAAAAAAAGTATTCTCTTTGCTGCGGAATTTGCTTACCTCATTATCAGTGGGGATCTTCAGAAAATTTTCATGTGAAAGAAAGAGTCAGACCCAACACTTAAGAATGAAAAGGACTATGTGGGAAATCTCACAAGTTAAAATTTCAAAGAAGTAAACCACAGGCAGCTATTTATCTGCCACATGCTACAAATACTGTTTCTATCATTTAGAAACAGTATTTAACAAAAACTTTAGTTTTATCAAAAGTTTAATCCACCTTAGGACCTCAACCTCGCCCCCAAGCTGCCATTAGGGTTAGGGTTAGGGTTAGGGTTTGGGGTGTCACGAGGACTACAGCTCCAGGAACACTGTACCTGGAATAGGCATGACAAGGGAAGCATGGCACTGCTCCAACGGTGCTGCCTTCACATCCACTTTTAGAATCACAATAATGTTCCTGGGGTTTAAGTCAGTATACTTAACACTAAAAATATACATTAAATCAACACAGCACATGGTAACAAGATGCACAAATAATTTTTCAGTATAGTGACATCTTAATGGCAAAGAGCGTAAATATGTATTTACACGGTAATTGTCCATTGCATATTATTTTCTTTATATATCTTCCTTATATATCAAATTTAAAATTGTATGACTAATGGTACTACCGACATGGTAAATACAGAGAGGGATATGCATAAACAGATACCCAAAACTTGCATATTGCAAACATTGCCTCAAGATTACACTTTTGGGAAACCACCTAATGTGTCTAAGGGACACGGACTAACTGAAAATTGAAAGTAGAGCAAGTCACCAGTTGCTTTATGTGGTTGCTCATATGCTCATAATGCTGAAGCATTTGGAGGATATAAATCATTCAAGATACAAGAAAACTGGAAAAGCCACAAAGCTACTAAAATGCTAGGACCTAGACAGAACTGAAAAGTTGTTGCCATGTCTTAAAATGAATGCTGTGAAATATTGAACATACTGTAGTTTGAAAATTTAGGTCTTTTCCCTCATTCTCTGGCCCATATCCATTACTGGGAGAAAAGAGGAGAGGTGAAAAGCCACAGGCGCCTAGCCCCTGATCCACACACATGGGAAGGCAAGTGATTTGCTCTATTCATCTTTATTTCATCCTGTGGAACTGTCACTCCTTGTGGAAAGCTACAAACTTCTATCTTTAAATTAAATTACTTTGTTAGTCTGTGAGCACGTGGCTTGGTGAACAGGCCTTACAAAACCTTCCTGCGCAACCCTCACGTAAAGCTCTCATTAATACATCAGCGTATCAGGCAGCTCGCTGTGAGCAGGGGCAAGGGTGAACTTGCACTTACTGGAAATTTCGAAATTACCCTTTTGGAACGCCCCTATCCTGAAAAATCTTCCTAGGACAAACACGGAGGAGATAAGCGAGTGCATGAGACAAAGCTTTTCTCAGTTCGCTTGAGCAATGGGTATAAACCTGATGGATGGGGCTCTGAGCAACCTGGTCTAGTGGAAGGTGTGGCCTGTCCTGGCAGAGGAGTTGGGACTAGATGATCTTTAAGGTCCCTTCTAACCCACATCATTCTATGATTGTATGCAGTGAACAGTTCACTGCGGCGATCTGCGCTCGGCTCTGGCATCCTGCATCATCTTTCGAGAGCAGAACTCACACCCCGCCCGCCGCCCGGACGGACGGAGGGGGATGCCTCCTCCTCTCCGGCGCAGGGGATGCTCGCCGGCAGGACCCCCTTCGGACGGGGGATGCTCCATCCATGGCCCGAGGGATGCGCCCCGCCACAGCGCTCCCGCGGCTCCCGAAGGACGAGGCCGCTGCCCCGGCCCAGCTCTCCGGGGCACGGCCAGCTCCGCGCTCCTTCCGCTCGCTCCTCCCATCGCGGCTGCTCCGCCTTCCCCGACCCGCGAGCCGTGGGACGCTTCTTTCTGTGAGGAAGTGGCTCGTCGGTGGGGTAGAAGGAGGAGAGAACTGCTGGCCAACTGGAGAGCAGGCGGGGCGGGGAGCTGCGGGGGGAGGCGAGGAAGTGGGGCGAGAGGAGCGGCGCTCCGGGCCCCGCTGCGCCCGGCGGAGTGCGAGCATGAGCGGCGGCGATGGCGGTGGGGGCCGGGCGGGCGCCCTCAGCTACGCCCTCCCCTCCATCCCCTCCAGCAAACTCCCGGACTTGCGTTTCATCAGCCGGGGCGCTTACGGGACCGTGTCCTCCGCCCGCCACGCCGACTGGAGGATCCCGGTGGCCCTGAAATGCCTGCAGGGGCCGCTGCTAGACAGGTAACGGGGTGGGCAGGGGGCCGCCGGCATGGGGCATCGCCGGGGGAAGGGCCGAGCTGAACCCGCCTTTCCCTAAACCAGCCCCGTAAAGGGCTCGAGGTGCCGGTCGAAGATGCCGGCGTGGGTTTCTGAGGTGTGTGGATCAGATCCTGGTGTTTCGGTGGGCAGCCGTGCTTTAATTCCACGGGGAAAGGGGATCCCACGAGGATGATTCAGCTTGGGCCAAGCGAAAGTACGGATCGGCCCCGGAGCTTCCTCTCTTTCGGTTATTGTAAAGGGGTGATTTTGGTTTCGGTCTCTGTCTGTGAGACACTAAGTTGTTTCTTTTGAAGGTTTTTTTTGTTCAGCACTGTGCACCTTGAGCCCTCCTCAGGGTGGGATTGACAGAGTTTGGCTTCTTGCTGGATCTGTTGGTTGCTAACCATTTTGCTGAGGTATCAGCAGGATATTAAAGTACAGTGATTGCTATAGATTTGGTATTTACTTAGAGAGAGGAATATAGGTAGTGTACTGTTCCATCCACTAGACATTGCTTCTAGCTTCCAGAAGAAGCTTCTCTGAGACAACGCAAAATTATTATTTTTTTCCCCAGATCTCACAATGCTGAGAGAAGCTGATTTTAAAATAGTAGGCTTGTAGGCCCCCCTGTACAACTGGTATTTTCTGTATAACAGTCGGGTTCTGCGTTTTCCAGGTACCCACGTGGTAGCATGTTTATTACAGGAGCTGTCACTCCATGTAAGGGGACAACAAGTTGTACTTTTTCATTCGTCTCTGTCTTAGTCAATCCCCATATTTCCAATTTGTTAACTTATCAATGCAAATTTGCCTCTTCTTAGGCTGTCTGAAGCCTACCTGACTGTAAACCTGCCTCTGAGTCTTATCTTGGTGTCTTCAAGCTTTATTGCCTCAGGTTTCTTTGATCTAGTCTTAGGCCCTTAGGTAGGATAGCTTCAGTCAGAAAGGCTTCTAGTCTTGTGACCCAATATACTAGAATATATGACAAGTTGTTTTAAGCTCTTTTCACCACTTATTACCCAGGTGTGTGTATACACAGGCTTATGTTGTGTTTTCTGATAAGTTTGGGGGGGGGGGGGGGGG
>QWTY01001841.1:22950-45782 GCA_008033365.1 Pseudorectes ferrugineus | reverse complement strand
TTGTGGGGGTTTTTTTGTTTTGGAATTTTTATTTTAATTTAAGTGTCTGCTGAAATCCCTGCTGATTGGAAATACAGCATTTATCCTCAGAACTCAGTTGGGAGAAAACACCAAATACTATTTTTAGCCTTGCAAGAATTTGGATTAGTGGGAAATCTAACCTGTGAAATTAGGATTAAAAGGGCAAGTGAGGTAATCAAAATAATTCAGTCACCTACCATATATCATGCAAAGCGCAGAAACGCTATCAGAAGACTGAAAGCTGTAAAAAAATCCATTGTACCCAAGTCTCTGCAGGAAGTGCTTTGTTGGTTGTGTAGCAGGCAATATAAAATGCCAACCTGTAAGTGTTGTCAAGAAAAGGGATGAGTTCATGGTGCCATTAATTCCCCAAGCTGGAAGTGTGTTCTGTGCATCCCAGAATATGGAATGTGACCAGCCAAAGAGCAAAGCCAGCTGGGAAGCTGTTGTGGGAATGTACGCATTTAGGCATTACTCAGTGCCCTTCTGGTATGGAGCAGACAAAGGTGAAGTGACTGACAGGCACAGGAATAGACTTCAGTATATTGCAATTTGTTTCCCGGCCACAGCTGAATCCCATCCAAATGTGCCTTACTGTCTGGGAAAACCCCTAGCTTCCTCAAACCTAGTCATTTCTGGGGAGAGGGAGGAAGGCATAGAGTTGTGTCTTCCATCCCATGCTTTTCTCAAAGGCTGCCTTTTTACTTCTGTCATTTCCTAGAGTTTCGTATAAGTCTTTTTCCATCACATAGATCAAAGGACCTTAATTTCAAATCCATCTAAATTCCAAGTTTCCTGCTGTTATGAGCCGCAGGCTTTAGTTCACAAGGCTTCCTCTTTTCCCCATGGATCCTGACGGCCTTTTCTTTGTGAGTGCTAAATCCACCTTGATGGATGCAGACTGCTGTGAGTGCCTCGGGGTGTGCCCTGAGCTCGATGGGCACAAGCCGGCTCTCACCCCGGAGCTGTGCTGCGCACATAGCACGGTGCTGTGCTGAACACATCGTGATGGGCATAGCCCTGGCCCCAGCACAGCCCTATTGCTTCTGAGTCAGACTAGCTCACATCCAAATTATCAGTCTTAAATGTGTTGTAAATGTCCTGTATTTGAATATCCTAGTCATGTACTGTACCAGTCTCCACTGGTATAAGATCTAAATTCTTTTTTCACTGAATTATGCTTCATGGTCCAGCTATCCTCATTGACAACAAACCTATTTTTTTCAAGACTATTTGAGATATAAGGCATACCAAATAGTTTCTATTTTTAGGGATAGAATCATACTCAATCTTAAATAAAACTTAACCTCAAATCCACGTGCTGCAAGATCTGAATCTGTAAAGATGCATCAAACACACATTTATGAGGAGTTTTGAGGTAATAGAGAGGATCCACACTGTCAAATTCAGGCATCCAAACACGATGAGGCTGGTCTGTTCCTGCTTCCTGTGCATCTAGGGAATGTTTTTTCCAGAGAGTGATTCAAAGCAGGGGCTCCATTTGAAGGAATGATTTATGCAAAAACAAAGCATAGGTAATTGTTCCTTTTCCTTCAGAAGTTCAAAAGTGCTTTCCTTTAGCCCCTATTACTTTAGCATACATCAGAGTCCACTAAATTTAAATGGTTTGAGAATCATGAGTATTAAAATCTCCACTCTGTAGGAGATAAGTATTGGGCCTGAGTGGAAACTCAGGGTTTGAAGATGTTTAGTAAGGTAGGACAAATGCATCTGGTTGTTACCGTTATGGTTACAAAGAACGATGGAAGCTGGAAGTTCTGACTGTATCCTTATTTACTGGAAACATGGATGAAATGTGTGATGGAAATAGAGAGATTTGTTTGGTACAACAAAACCAGGAAAGCTGTCTTGTCTTTGCATTTGCATATTCTAATTTGTCTTACACTGTCTTGTTCTCAAAACAGCATGATAGAAATGAAGAGGTGGTGGTACTGCATACAGGGATGTAATTGACAGAGAATATAGTAAACCCAGCATTTGCTTTGAGTTTCCTAGTACTGGTATGGTAATGTATTTTATTTGTTTGCTTGTTTTCTTTAAGTGATAGAAACCACCTTTTAAAAGAAGCAGAGATACTACACAAAGCCAGGTTTACTTACATTCTGCCAATTTTGGGAATTTGCAACGAGCCTGAATTTCTGGGGATAGTAACAGAATACATGACAAATGGGTCATTAAACCAGCTATTGCATGGGGTAAGTGTACTTACGGTCTTTAAATACAATACCTGGCTGCTTCAAGTAGATTGCAATTTCCATACCTAATTAGTATAGTAATGTATTTTATTTATAATATTTCACGTTAAAAGACAGTCATTATCCCTAGTAGTTTTTGGTGCTCAGATAGACCTTCTGTATCTCAAAAAGACAACTAAACTGAGCCAACTTAGGTTTTGTTAAACTTTTTCCTTTAATGTTGTGACCTATAACTAGCTTTATGTTGCATTATTACATACAGTCACTTTAAAAATCTCAGTTGTTCTCTAATTAGATTCTGAAATACTTATGCTTGCTTCAGTCTGGGTTTCTGAAGTACTGCCAATACAAATACTGATTTTTTTTTCCATGAATTTGAATATTTAAAAAAAATAAATTTAAGATTTTGATGTTAGTTTATAGAAGCCAAATATTGCTAATATAAACAGGTATGCATATTTCTAACAGATCTTATTCTCTGAATAAGTTCTCCTGTGCCGAACTCTCAGTTGCTCCCATTAGCTTGGCCTGAACACACAGTGTTGCTACTGCAAAGCTGCTGCAGTTGAGTCTCAACAGCACTGAAGTCTCTTCTCCACCTTTAATCAATACACATCTCGTGCCTTAGAGAGCTCAGCTGTGTGTTTTTCATAAAGGCATTAGTGCCAATATAACTTTTAAGATTTCAGTTGAGTTTTACTGCATTTTTCTTGCTGTATTACTATTTATAAAGATAGTATTTTGTGCATAGTTTCAATACAGCTTTTTTGTTCCCCAATGTCAGTTGAAGATATGATTGCCATTCTTTGTGTAGGACTCATAAATTGTGGGTTGCAAGTTTCATGTAGTTGTTCATCTGTAATTCTTATTTCCATGTGAATGAATAATGTAACAAATGTTCAACATCACGTATAGCAGTTATGAACTATTCTGTGAATGCTAGCAAATGGAAACATGGCACTGCATAATTATTATTTTTTAATAATGTTGGTTTTAACAGCTAATGAGTCAATGCTCTGTTACAATTTTTTAAGGAGTTTGTGTAATATATATTTTGAAAGATTACTGCGTGCCCAAGTCACTTTCTTCTTCTTATAAAGTAAGTCTTTGTGTGTGCTGTTAGATCAGAACAGAAGATATTCTGGTTTTGTGGTTTTATCTTGGCAGAAAGATGTATATCCTGACATTCCCTGGTGCCTGAGATTCCGCATTCTTTACGAAATTGCTTTGGGAGTAAACTATTTGCACAACATGAATCCTCCATTGCTGCACCATGACTTAAAAACCCAGAACATTTTGCTGGATGATGAGTTTCATGTCAAGGTAGGGTTATTTAATTCTTATGTTCTTCAGCATCCGGAATGAGTGAAAGTGTTTTCATTATTGTAGAAGAGGAAGGATGAGGTTGTGGCCATACAAAGAGGATGTAACTGTGTGGTGGACTTTTTCTTCTATCCTTGCAGACAGAACTTTGGAGTTTTTCTTTTGAAAATTCTGTATTACTCAGTTGTGGATTTTATCTATCTGAAAAGACCAGAAAGACAGAATTTGGGCTGTTTCTGCTATAGCAGTAGCTGATACTCAATACTATCTTCTGAGAAGAAAATAGAAAGTGTTCCTGCCCGAGATGCTCTGACCAGTTACTTCTGATAGGCAGAAGGTCAAATTCAAATGTTAATGCTCCATTTGATACTTATCATGCAATATGGACATATCTATTCTGTTGGTGTAGTGTAAGAACACATAAAACTTGCCTGCAAAATCTTACCATGTTGGAAGGTGGCTTTTGTGAAGCTCCTTAGAACAAGCAAACATACATGCAGAAGTATCTGTAGTTTAAAACTTTAATTCTGCCTTTTAAAATATCACTGCCATGATGTGAAAAAGAGACTAAAAGTACTTCTGACAAAACATTTAGGTGGTTCCATAATTGCAAGAGTTGGGTTTGTTGTTTTTAAAAGATCTTCTGTTTTTATAATTGATAGAATATGTTACTCAAGTAAATGGAAATAAGAGATATTTTGCACTGAATTTATACTTGAAAAGTGAATGCTTGAGTTGTTACCGTGAGATGAATCTCTTTGTGAGTCCTTTAAGCAAAGATCCGCTGCTGATTTCTTCTTTCTCCATTGCACTGAAATTTTTCTTGGCAGCAAAGTGCCTCACGTGGCTTTGTCTCCACTCACACCCTCAGCAGGTCATACTTCTCCCACTCAATTGTGCTGGTATTGCCATCTCTCAAGCTTCCTGACAAACCTGATCAGGGAACTAGTCCAAGTCATTTTTTTATCCACCCTTTTTAATCCCTAACAGCTTTGGTGTGGCCTGGTGCTCTGCCTGATCACATCTGAACAGTTTCTTTGCTGAGGCAATTGAAGAGAAGAGGTTAACTTTTGCATACCTGCCCTGCCTCCTGTAAGGAGTGTCCTTAGGGTTTTAAGTGAAGCAAGATTCTCTAAATTAGTACAGTTGACAGGAAATGCAAACAAGGTTTTCATGCATGCCAAATAGAAGAAATATTGTGTATGTATAAAAGTAACACCATTCACAGAGTGCTTCTGGCTGTCCCTGATCTACTGAATGAGCAAGAGTTAAGACCAATTACAAAGAGGAAGGCTTGATGAGAGTGAGTTGTAGAGAAGAAAGGTTACTTTTCATTGTGGATTTTGATGTATGCTCTTCAGAAAACTTGTTTCTGTTGTCTTTGTTGCCTCGCACAGGCTTGCACAGGCATCTGTGTTGAAAATATTTTTGCTATTATGCAAATGCTGGACAAGTGCAGAACTGGTAGCTGGCTGCTTATCTCTCTCCCATGTATGCCAAACACTGCAGCTCAGCCAGCAGGTGTAATCTGCTAAATAATAATTCTGTCTCTCTAGCCATAACCTAACCTGACATCTGGCGCCCTGGCTTGTAGATACCTGAGGATGTAAACTGAAGTCAGTTACTTCTTCATGGAGATGCACTGTATCCTGTAGATAGGAGCAAGGCCCCAGAGTGCACAGTAAAGAAAATATTCAGCAACTTTTTGCAGCACAGCATTTCAGAATGTCAAATTTATTAATTCAAGATTAATACATCATAGCTTTGGGAGTGAGGTGAAGTGCCCTAAAAATTTTCTGTGAGGGAACCGCCTCAGGATATTGGCAAGCTGAGTTATGTACAGCTATTATGATTTATACTAAACTAGTTCTTTCTTCACAACCAGAGAGCTACAAGGAATCAATGATTTTTTGTTTGCTTTTCTTAACACAAGTTTTCTTCATATAGCACAGCTATCTACAGCAGATTCCTCAGGCATAGTGTACATGAGTCCTTCCTTAAAAGAATAGGAAGGGCAGTGCTATAGGGACAGCATGAGTCATGACCTGAGAATGCTTTATGGACTGGAGTTGATGTTTCCTGTTGCTAGGAGAACCACATACCTTTTGTGTGTCAGGTTAAGAGCTTTGGGTGACCCCTTCTTCTGGGCATATTTCAAGAATTTCTAACAACTGTCAGCAGATAAATCCAGTTTTTCTTCTCAGAACAACTGATTTGACCTTTCCAGATTGCAGATTTTGGCATGTCCAAATGGCGTGTCATATCCATGTCGCAATCACGAAGTGAATCCTCTCTGCCAGAAGGAGGGACAATTATATACATGCCACCTGAGGATTACAACCCCAGCCAGAAAACCCGGGCAAGTGTGAAACATGATATCTACAGGTAACTCCTGTTGTTCTCTAGTGGGGTTTGAAATCTGAACTCAGATTTGTTTTACTGAACTTAGATTTTAACATATTCTCAGCAATTTTATTATTTTCAGTGATAATATCATAGTTGTATAGGTGAAATGAATTGGGAAGTAAAGAATTGAGTGATAGCTGGATTTAATGACACTTCCTTTGTGCTGTGACAAGTGTAATGCTCCAAAATTAGGCTGAGACTACCGAAATAGGTAGGGTTTCTGTAAATGAGCGTACGTATACAGACAATGTAGGGAAGGAAGAAAGCCATTCACACCATTAAGTCAATGCACATATTCTTGTAATATGTGTAATCAAGTAATACAATTTTCAGAATGTACTTGCGGGGAAGAAGAAAATGTATTTTTGGAAAGGAGGTAGATAAAAACAGGATAGTGGGGTTGGAGAAAGCAGTTATAGGAATCTCCTTAAGGAATAATGTACTTTATGAAAGTTGTGGTAGTTTTGTGTTGGGCAGTCCTGAGTACAAGTAACAGAATAGTAAATAGAGTGGTGGTGACCCATATAACAAAAGGAAATCGCTCTGAGGGTATTTGAGTTACAATTGGATGGTCTGAAATGGTTTGGAGAGCTCAGAGATTACTTGAAGGATTTTGGGAGGAATTGTCATGTGTAAAGGAAGACTGAGGAGGCATGAACTGGCCAATCACTGTGACAACGTCCATCACTCTGGTGCAGTCTACCACCTTTACCTTCACTGATCTCTGACATGGTTGTATCTTGGTGAGAGATGACTCAGTCTCAGAGGGTCCTACCGACTTCCAGGGAGACCACTATCTCCCTTAATTATCCCTTACCCTTAAGAAGCACATGAAGTTACTTGACATTCTTGTCCAAAGAATACAGATGACAACATACCTGCTCTCCTTACCCTTTGATGAGAAGATGTGGATAAGGAAAACATTGAAAAGAAAAAATAATGTATTAAGAGGAAAGAAATGGTGACGGGTGGCTTAATGAATGGGTGGAGATGAAGAAGACAAATGTTTGTTAGAAAGAAAATAATATTTTCAGAGGATTAACAACCAAATGGGAGAAAATAAGAGAACGCGTCAGTAGAAGGGCGTAGATAAACAGATAAATCAGGAAGGAAAGGGATTATGTGAGAAGAAAGAAGAGAAACTGAGACAATGTTGGAAAGAGAGATGTTCAAGGCAGGAAGATGTGAAGGTGCAGAGACAGTGAAGGACCACCAGAAAGACCACACAGGAGGATCTGTGCTCACAATCAGAAGGGGATGCTACAAAGCAGAAATAAGAAAGGAAAACAGGAATAGTGTAAAGGGGAATGCTGCAGTGTTGTAGAACTGAGAAAATAATCTTCAACTGTAGAGAGATTCCAAACTGAATGAAAGATATTATTAAATACTTGGATATTTTCTGGCTGTCTATTTAATTGATGACATCTGAGTGTTGTTGAGATATTGAAGCTAATTTGTGAGGAAGGATCTTTCTTAAAGAAACAAATTGTTTAAACAACAGTCAAACAGCATTAACTTCTACAAAAGGAATGAGTTTCTTTACCAGAAAAATCAGCATGGATGGATTTATCAGGAATACATCAAAAGCAGACTTTCTAACAGGGAGGGACTGCTTTTATTAAAAGCTACATGAATAAATTTTATCACTGAAGAATGTTAAAATGTAAACAATAAATAGTTAGGAAAACTCAATTTATGTGATTTGATTTTAAGCATCAGTTATTTGTTTCTTACTTCATTTTTTTGAATTCTTACTTGGTAGCTGTCAGATAGTGCAGTTCTCTAAGGCAGTTAAATGTAACCTGTATGCAAAATTTGGTACTTCTTAGTGATGCAGGAAGGAAGCTCAGTATGTTTGTACTGAGGGTGGGGAGGAAGCCTTAACAGCAACTGATCATGGTGATTATTTCCTGGAATGACACTGTCACAATGCTTATAAAGGCTTGGACTGAAAGCATGGAAATACACACTTGTCAGCATCTTGTGTGTATTCTGAAGTTATGGAAGCCCTGAAGCTTTAGCCTGGATTGTCTTTTCTAAATCCGAGTAGTGGAACTGGATTCTTGAATACAGTGCTAGGACCTTTTGGGATAAATCATGGAATAGAGCTTCATTCAGATATGGTAGAGTATGTGAGGAAAAATTGGAGAGAAGGACTGAGAATTCAATGCTGCTTTTAAATGAAATCATCTAACCTTATTTAAATTACAAAGTAGTTTAAAGTTACCTCTTTTTAGTATATCCTGATGGCTGAAGAGAGTTAGCCAGTTCACTAAAGATGGGGCAAGTTTGTACGCACTGAACCGCTTGCCGTTCATGTTGGTGTGAACAGAAAAGAAGGTCACTGGTTTGAGTAAGCACACGTGTGTTCAATCTCCTGGCGTTAGTTCAGAGTAGTCTTCCCGAGAGTCTCTTTTGGAAAGTGAATGCTGCGTGTAAGTGACATCTTTCCCTATGGAGAAGATTGGATATGTTGAAAGCATATATGGGGGGGGAGGTGGGGAGGAAGCTGGAGTGGGCATCCCAAGTGCAAGTTTGTATCTTACCTGTCTGTGTGACACTGTGTTGGGATAGAGCTGTGGGTCAAAGCCATCCTCCCTGCTAATACCCAGCTTCCCTTGGGAATGTCAGGGAGTGTCAGGTGCCAGAATATTGCAGTTAGGACAGAGCAGTTGGCTGTCTGGGGCTCGCTTTAATTTGCGTGTTGAGATTGAAACTCCATGTACATAATTCACAACGTATTAGCAGAGCCGAGTTGATACAGATTTGGAATAGGAGTTTATATGCCATGGATCTTTTCTGTATTTAATAGTATTAACTAGTTCTAGCTGAAGTCACCCTCTAGTTCTCATATATTCATGTCATCATTTTAGTTAGCTATAGTCAGTCCCATGTGTGCTTGCGGGACCATTTTACCAGAATGTTTTAAATAAAATATAAAGCTGAACATATTGTGTTATTTATTAAGTGTTGGCAGTCTAAAATAACACCTTCTGTACTTTTTATACTGTAAACAGTTATGCAGTTATCATGTGGGAAGTGATGTCAAGGAAACAGCCATTTGAAGGTAAGGCCATGTCTTCTGTTAATTTGTTTTCCCTGCCTTACCTAGAGGTTAAACCTGAAACCTGGGGACTTCATTTTAGGGTTTACTTTCTAATAATTCAACTTGTAAGCTTGTTGAAGAACACTTTGAAATACTTTTCAAATTAGACTCTTTTTTTAGTATCTTGTTTTTTAATTACAGTGTTGTTTCATAAATTAAGAATACTTTTTCATTAATTAAAAAAGAAACATAACCTTATTTTGATGAGCTATAAATTCTATGTCTACAAGCTGAATTACTCCTCCTGTGTAGTAAGCTCTTTATATTGCATATATTTCTAATGACTTCACAATGTCTGTTTTGACAGAAGTTATAAACCCCTTGCAGATAATGTACAGCGTGTCACAAGGACAGCGACTAGACTTGAGTGAAGGAAGTCTGTCAATGGACATTCCTCATCGAGGGCTTATCATAGGATTGATGGAAAGTGGATGGGCACAAAACCCAGATGAAAGACCATCATTCTTAAGTGAGTTTACCTTGCATAATGAGATGCCAGATTTCTGTTGAACGTGGTACTTACAGAGCAAGGTTATAGTCACGAAAGGGAAGTGTTAAAGATGTCAGGAGACACGCGTGCTCAGTCTTGTTGGTTTTGACAAGGTGCTTGGCTGCTTCCTTCATGTCTGTAAACAAACTTTTATGAATGGAATTATGTGTGTGCCATAAAACCAGGTTGGTTGTTGGAGCCTTTGCATTTACCATCTCTTAATTTACCTGTAAAGAAGTAGCATGCTTTGTTTAACTACTTGTGTTTGGAGTTTTTTTGTTTATTGTTGAAGATAATTTGAGGTTTTTAAGGGGGGGTGGGAGAAGTGAAGTATGAAATGAGTGAAGTATAAAATGAGTGAAGTATAAAATGAGTACTATGGGATTTATGAGCACACAACCAACACCAACAAACCACTGCACATCAGATAAGTTGTAGTGACTTCAACTTGTATTTGCATCTCAGTGTAGATCTTTCACTGACACTTTATCTTTTATTGATCCGTTTCCTTTTTCAAACAAGAACTGGATTTTATTTTTCCAAGCAAGGAAATGTATCTAAATACAATATTTGCTAGAATAGACACATCATATTATTTCCGTATGCATTCTTGTTTTCCTATGCCAATTAACAAAAAAAAAAAATAGCAATTTAAGGGTATGGTCACACTGAAGTGAAAATTATCTGGGATATGTACTACAGTGTGAGCTAACTTGGATTTTCTTCTTAGTGCCATGTCTGTAGTAAGATGGTCTTTGAAAAAAAAATGCATTGCTTTTGCCTCTACTTTACTATCATAAAAAGAAAGAAGAAGTTTCAAAACTATTGCAAAATTAAGGGAAGTAAAGCTCACTGATGGGGAACTTAAGCAATTACCATAGCACAGGGACACTGACACAGACACACAAACACAAAAGCACCCGAACCCCCTTTTTGTTAAATAAGGTTTAAATAGAAAAGCTCAGCTAACCTGTCTGTTCCTGTTACAAAGAAAGGATAAAGACTGCTTATCACCATCTTTCTGCATGTGCTTGGAGTGTGTACCTACAATTTAATTACAGTCAACAAAAATTGACAGTGCTAGTATTTCAGTGTGGAAAATGGCCTGCCAATACTGTAAAAACCCCAGTGTTGAATGTATGTCTTGAAGATGCTAGTGTAAAAAAAAGTTCATGTGGAAGAATAGTGGTAAAATTATAATAAAGAAATAAAAATACATTAATAAGGATGCCATGTGATGAGTTGCTAGTATGGTAAATCAGTTTTGCTGAATCAGTGGAGTTCACAGAAAAGCAGTACAATTGTGATATGCTGTCATCCTTTCCTGTTGTATTTGAGCACAGTTTCAAAGACGTATTTTTATAATATAATCATCTCAAAATGTGAAATATTTAGTATTATAAAGTTCTAAGCACTGGAAAACAAGGGAGCATAGCGCAGGCTGTTGTTGGCTTATTGGACTGTCGTGTGCCTCCCTGTGTGAGCAATGATTTTAACTTCCCTGACCTGCTGCATTTGGTGAGAGTGAGGCCAGTGTCATTTGGTTTCACTGGCTGTGTCAGGTCAGCGCCTTGGCTATCCCATCTTCTCTGGCCCTTCCGCATGCCTTAAAGCATGTATTCTGGATATTGCTGCGTTGGGGCTGTGTTTGTTTATTTTTCTGGTATAAATCTTTAACATCTCCTCTGGAGTGGGAAGACAGCAACCCACTCTGAGGTCTTAGGGTGTTTGGTCCCATTCAGCTAATCAGGCTTGATGGGTCTGCCTTAAAACACAGCAAACTCACCAATCTCTCCATTCCATGAATGCGAGACTTGCAGTTCAGTCCAGCCCTGGATCTCTTTTGACACACAGTGATCCGGTGGCCAGTTCACATTAGGGTTACTTTTGGTGGTGTCAACTGTTCTAACAGAAGCAAACAGCTTCTGTTTTAGCAGCATAAGTGGTTTGACACATGTCAATAGACAAATTATTTTTGTAAATGTAAGAAAGACACTTTGGTAAAATGACACCTTGATTTCCACTTCAAACTATTCACCAAGTACTCTTGCCTTGTTTAGAATGTTTAATAGACTTGGAACCAGTTCTGCGAACATTTGATGAAATAGCTATGCTGGAAGCAGTAATTCTGTTAAGGAGATCAAAGGTAAGTATCTTTTGTTACAGTCATGAGTTGGTCAAATAAGTTGGTAACTTTCACTTGCTAAAAGAAGTGTAATCTCCTTTGTCATTTCTTCTCAGTCTCCTTTGTTCTAATCTTGTATCTGGTTGAAACATGCGTTTGTACAGGGCTGTCATCTTGTCTTATAGCAGAAATTAAATGCAGGTAAATATTTCTCTTCCAGTCACTATATGAATCACAATATATTTACAAAAGTGGAAAGAAAGCAAATGTGGAGCAGATATCTCTGAATATACCTCTGAATCCTGAGAAGGTAAATACTTTACATGTTGCATTTGGTATTCAACATCCTGAGAGCTTAAAGGAAGGTTAACTTGGTAAGGGAAGTTGTTCTGCACTTTACTTTCCTGTGCAGTCAGGAAAGGCATAAAATGCATTACTTGAGCCAGGGTGTAACAAATGCAAAGCCATGTATGTGAAGATAGTAAAGGGTGGGTATGCAGAAATTAGAAGGGCATCTAAATACAGGAAAGCTCTAAATATGGCATGAAGCTGCGCCAGGGGATGTTTAGGTTGGATATTAGGGAAAGGTTATTCACCCAGAGCTAGATCAGGCACTGGAACAGGCTCCCCAGGGAAGTGGTCACAGCACCAAACCCGGCAGAGTTTAAGAAGTGTTTAGACAATGCTCTCGGGCAAATGGTGTGACTCTTGGGGTGCTCCTGTGCAGGGCCAGCAGTTGGACTTGATGATCCTTGTGGGTCTTTTCCCACTCTGCATATTCTGTGAGTCTGTGCATTCCTCAAGGAGGAATGCAGCACACGATGCCTGCCAGTAGTAAGAGATTGTCTGCTGCTCCCTTACGCTTCTACGGAGCTTGCTTATATAGGGTCATATAGATTTGTGTTTATATTTTGATTCTTAATGCTGCTGCTTTTGATTCTTACTTGTATACAAAATTGCTGTCATCTTTAGAAAAACACAAGTGTTGTGATTATATAATTCCTTCTGATTTACCGTATTTTAATTGTGCTGTCTATTGAGCATTTAGATAGCAGGTAAAACACGGTGATGGGAAGGTTCTCTGTAAAAAATTGCAACTTCATATTTGTTTAATGTGCCTGTTCAATATACTGGACTTCTTTCAGCCAACATATTCTAGCTCTATACAATGTGATGCACTTCCCCTTCGGAGCATCTCTCCAGATTCATCAAAACTCAAGTCTATCCCCCAGTGTAATATCCTCTCATCAGGTGAGATACTCTTGACTTTGTGTAAATTTAAGTTGCCATTGCAGCTTTATATTCCCACTATGGCATTGCATTTGTGTAGTAGAAAGTTGGGTCTCTCTATGTCAGAAAAAAATGTTTTTTGTAAACTTTGTGCTCTGGGTAAAAAACATTTTTAAGCTCTGATTTTCTGTTCCTGTCATGTGAGAAATCTCTACAGCTCACAGGTTCAGTTTACCTGCTCAGAGTTTTGAGTACAGAGGTAACATTTACTTGTCCCTTCAGACTCTTGGCAGTTTAGTTAACTGCTTTTTTTTTTTTTTTTTTGTGAACTACTTCTGAATGTAAAAAGGTTACACATTTTAAGGCATTCTAGAAGCTGAGTAAACTCAAAGTTACCACTACAGCCCGACCTCTAGATTATTTTGAATTCAATAAATAAAAATGGCTTTAATAGATTGCTTTGCAAAAGTATCTGCACAGACCTTTTGTAGCTGTCCCCTTTTATTAATAAAAGTTGGCAAAACTCCCTGACAAAACTCAATTTTGAGGTTTTGCTGACGTCAAAAGCCAGAAAACTGCAATGGGACCCAGGTGGAATAGAAATACATTGTGAAACTAAAACTGTATTTAAGTTTCTTCCCTTGACGGAATGCAAGGATATTTCAAAAAAATGGAGTGTCCTCTGGCATTGCAGGGACCAGGAGGATGAAAGCAGACAAGACTATTGACTTCAGTGCTATAAAATAAGGACATCAAAAAGTATTCTGAGGTACTGCAAAACCAGACATACTCTGGTAGAGCTAGGAGAGCACAGGCAGTTTCTTTTTCAGCTCCTGTTTGAACACATCCACAATTTTGAACTTCTACTCTGTGTACTAGAAAGATATAAATACAGGAGGAATTTGGGAAAATAAATGATGGGAGGCTTAAGGACTTTCAGTTACTGGAGAAAATGGCAGAAAGCAAGTGCAGGGTACTTTGGCTGTACCTCAACTGGAGCATTTATCTATACAGCATAAAAACCTCAGAGATGAAGAATAACTTGTATTTACCTAGCTTAATAAGTATGTTGTGATGAATTTTAGAACATGGAGTATTAGTTTGAACATGAGCATGGACTGTAAGTGTAATCACATAAGATAATGATAAATATCAGCCTTTCCTGCTGCTGGTTCCTGTTACAAATTGTTGTGTCTGCCGGTGGAGGGCATCAATGAAAATTTGCTGGTACAATTAATCTGACTGATCATCTGGTGGTCGTTTTATAGAGTCATTGCTTAGATTTTATTGTTCTTATATATAGATACTGTAAAGCTTGTGAAAAAAGTGCCTACAAAACCCTACTGCAGAAGCATTTGTTATTACTTTGCCAATAGCTGCATCAGGTAGTGTTGTAGTGGGAAGCAAGACTGATACTCCTCTTGCTTCTCAAACTCAGATGCAATTGTTTCAGGTGAAAATTCTATTCCAGGTAGCTGTTAGCAAGAGAGGAGTTTGGCATGGCACCAATGCAGAAGTTAATGACTGTAGATTCTAGCTGAGTTGTTTTTTCCATCAGTACAATTAGAATACTTTTTCAGGAAATTGCTTCTTCAGAGTTAAGACTTTTCTTCTAGCCTTTAGCCTTTCTTTTCATCTTCCTTTTTTTTTTTTTCCCTTCCCTTCCCTAGCGGGTTTTTCTTGGTTATTTCTTGAAACAGCTCTTTTCCCTCTCCCCATTTCATTTCTGATACAGAGAGTAATCCTGTAATATACTTTGTTTTGCTAGATGAACAGGATGCACTCTTTTGAAATGCCTTTGTAAAATAAACTGCTTTATTCTCCTGGTATCCTAACTAGTCCTCCTGGTGCGTGTTCTAACTTAAGTCATTGAACTAAGGCTACTTAGTATTATGAAAGACATGACAAACGTTTTTTTTGTCTACAAAATCCCCTTTACTTAGTATACCTTAGAATTTTATTTTTCCTTTCTCACAAGGTCCTCGGTACAGAATAATTTACTTAGGGGTTGTTTTTATTCCTCATTGCACTTCCAATCATTAGCCCCAGCTTGAAACAGTAAGTCTAGGTCTCATATTTTTCCTTCTGAATTTCCACTTCTGTTACTCAGGTCTTCCAGGCCACCCAGGTTCTTTTTGAGTAACTTGAGTCAACCTATTTTTTTCTGAATAACATCTGAATAACTCTCATTAGCATTTTTTTTTTTGAGGGAACTGGGGTTGTTTAGCCTGGAGAAAAGGAGGCTCAGAGGAGACCTTGTTGCTCTCTGCAACTACCTGAGAGGAGATTGTGGCCAGGTGGGGGCCTCTTACCTGACAAACAATAGCAGCAAGCAATAGGATGAGAGGAAATGGCCTTGAGTTGTGCCAGGGGAGCTTCAGATTGGATATTAGGAAAAATTTCTTCATGGAAAGAGTTGTCAAGCGTTGGAACAGGCTGCCCAGGGAAGTGTTTGAATCACCAGTCCTGGAGGTATTTAAAAGGTGTGTAAACGTGGCACTTCAGGACATGGTGTAGTGGTGGACTTGGCAGTGCTGAACTCAATGATCTCAAGGGTCTTTCCAACTGAAACGACTGTGTGATTTTATGATGTATTTTTTATGCTCTGGTCACTGGTCAAGGTCATTTTCTCATACCAGTACAACCCCAGTAGTTTTGTCTTTATGTTATTAAATACGTGTGCCTAAAAATGTATAACAATCTATCCCGGCGCAGCTGCTTAAAATACTTTTCTGAAATGATCTTTCACTCACAGTGGTTGTCTCCTAATCCCTTTTCTTCATGCAGTAGATATCTGCTGCTTCACACTACATAGCTCTGCCCAACTTTCTCTCTTGTTCATGAAATAAAATACTAGTTACTATGAGTTCTAGTCCACCATTTTTAAAATACTGAGAATGGAGTTTCTTCCACATTTTCCTATTCCTGCTCTGTGTACTTACATATTCTTCTACAGGTCAACAAAGAGTTGGGAAAAAGAGTTTTCCCCATTGGACAGGTAATCTCGAGTTGTCCGTGGGGCTACCTCATTGTGTCTTTAGATGCTCATCTGAATTCTTGCATCTCTGGTTCTTAGTTAACATCTTAGTTAACGTGTCTTTATCCAGTGGCACTGTGAAAGTCTAATCAAAGCTATTTACAGAGTTAGGCACATGTCTTGTAGGTCATTTCTCATCAGCTGTTTGTTATCTCTTCCTTGAGTCATTCCTGCTGCTGCTTTCATAACTGTCATCCTTTTGTACTATAAAAAATCCTAAAACTAAAAACCATTAAACTTCCCACCTGACAGAAATCCTTTTTACTTTGCAAAAGTTTACATGAAGCTTTCCTGAAGTCGTATCCTGTTTTGATGGACTACAAAAAGCTTCCATTGGCATCCCACTGAATGTTAAATTCTCCCAATGCTCTTCATGTCCTTTTCCCCCCGAATCTTTATTTTAATATTTTCACCTTTGTTACACTGCAAACTTCATCAAAATAAAGTAGTCTGCTTTCCTGCTGACTTCTAGTTACCTCTCCAGGTACAATACTCAAAGGATTTATTTTGTTCTTCTAGTCCCTACAAAAATTTTCTGTCAAACAGAGCCTTTTCATTAAAGTTCACATCTACCAGATTTATACGCCCAATATTTCTTTAAAATAGAGCAGGACCCCAAACCCATAGTCAGGCCCTGGTAAAATATAAGGGACATAAATGTACTCAGAATTTGAGTATAAGGACTAATTTGTTGTATATCATGTGAAAGTAGTTGGTTTATGACTGCTTTAGTGGAATTGCTCTAAATAGTCTCTGATGGCTGTATTTTATTTGAAATAGTACAGCTTGTTCTTTTTCTTTTCCTCCTTTTTTTCCCTAAGACGGAAATTCTGGGTGTCTACACTCTCTCAGCAGCCAGAGCACAGATGGAAACCTCTCTGTAACTCAGAGTGCCAAACTCCTTGTGCATCCATACAGTACTGGTCTCTCATCTGACAAGAGTATTTCAGATGCCTCAAGTTCTTCATCCTGTATGCTGCGGTCATCACCGATTCCTTCAGGTACAGCAAACACTGTTTGATTCCAAGACCCACAATAAGTGTTCTAACATTGAATATATGTCTGTGTGAAATGGAAACTGGAACTGTTATTCACCTGCAAAAAGAGAACAAAACATCTACAAATTAAGAATGCAAAATTAAGTAATTCTGTCCTTGTAGACTTATATTACAAAGTAAGCAAAACCAGTGTAAAGTGTGACCAAGTACAGGTACTAGCTAGTAGCTACTAGCTTTTTTTCTGTCCTCTTAATCAAATTCCTGCTGCCATGGGTCTTCTTTACCCCATTCCCTTTGCTCATATTATTTCTCCTATATCCAAATGCTGTAGCAGTGCCACAGTCCAGCAGAACAGGAGAAAAATTTAGCTCGAACTTAGTCACCTTGTTGCTTGTCACTTCTCACTTTTTAGGCTTTTCAGTCTTCCATTTACTAATGGTGGGGCAGGGAGAAGCAGCCACCGTGTCAGCATCTCACCTGTAATGATCCTTTGTGTTAGCTGAGAGCCCACTACATTATATTCTATGCATCAAATAACTGTTAAAAGTTAACACAAAAGTTAACAAAAATAAACTTTAATGATGAATTATTCAGAAATATTTTTTTTGAGGGGACACACAGTAACATGCAACTTTATAAAGATCTACTGCATCATCCCTCTTCTGGAAATATGAGAATCAACACCTTTTCACTGTGTGAAACCTCATCTTGAGAAAAATACCAGGAAACTACAGGGATGTTTTCAGTAATCTTCAATAAAAATCCCCCTGGAAAGTGAATTTACCACCTGTCTCTTTTTAGTACCAGGTCGGGTTGAACAGTGGAACAGGTTGCCCATGGAGGCTGCAGAAGTACCATCACTTGGAGATGCTCAAAATTCAGCTGGACAAGGCCCTGAGCAACCTGAGTTATCCTTGAAGTTGGCCCAGCTTTGAGCAGGCCATTACACCAGATGACCTCCTTGAGAGTCCCTTCCACCCTAAATTATTCTGTTATTCAGATAGAACAAATACTCTAACCACCAAATTTGTCAAATTGTAACATTTTAACAGCTTTTTCTCAGCTTGTTCTTTGTTCTGTGGCAGTATTTATTGACAGACAGTTACAATCCCTTCATTTTTTCTAATCCTTTCCAATCTCAGATTTTGTATTGGAAACCATACAACAGAATGTAGCTCATCAGTGGATCCAAAGTAAAAGAGAAGAAATCATTGATCAGATGACTGAAGCATGTTTGAATCAATCACTGGATGCTCTTCTATCAAGATTTTTACTCATGAAAGAAGATTATGAGCTTATAAGCACCAAACCTACAAGGACATCAAAAGTACGACAACTGCTTGATACTTCAGACAGCCAAGGAGAGGAATTTGCCAGAATTATAGTACAAAAGTTGAAAGATAACAAACAGCTAGGACTTCAACCTTATCCAGACATTGTATCTAATTCTCAAAGACTGCATCTTTAAATTTATTCTTTCTTTATGAAACCATGTGAATATTTCTTAAAATGTGGTTCTTATTTCTATATAGTATTTTATATATGTGCAGCTTTGTCTTTATTGTGCCTTTGTAGAGTCTCAGAAATGACCCTGAGTTCATCTAGCCTGCATTTGGTGAGTGACCAGTTCATAAGCTGGAGTGCAATCATAAAGCCAAACCACTTGACAGTTGTTAACTAATTTTGTAAAAGTATTTTGTTTATACGTGACAAAGGAAAACATTAAAGGTTCACCTTTTTACGTATTTGCTGTTTATGCACATCCTTTCTTTTCACCTCACAGGATTAAGACAACTCAACATGTCATGTTTGTTTTTCTCCTTCCATCTGCTCTTTCCCACAGAGAAGGGAAAAAAAAATCTAGGTGCTCTATTCCAGGGCTGTTCTGCTGTGTGTATAATAAACTTTCTTCCTTAAGCCATGCTGGTGTACATACAGGAGAAGAGTGGTAGGTGGCAGGAAGTTTACACTGAGTTTTTACAGGATTTCAGGATTTTTTATTGCTTTGTTTTGGGGTTTCTTTCCCATTTTGTTGCCAGAGCAAGTGCCTCAGACCACTGCATAAGAAGAATGTTAGTCTGAAGAGCAGCCCAAGGGCAAAGAGGACATTGTGCTTGTCATCTTTGTTCTACTCAAAAGTTATATAGTAGAAAGGCTGCAGCTATAGCATTTTACATTGTGTGGTTATAACCACTTCAGCTATTTTTGAAATCATAATGAGATGAGATTTCAGAAAGAGCTTACATAAGGGCATCCTCAGTTTAACATTTCCTTGGTCATCTGCCATGCCTTTGTCATCTGCCATCCTACCACCCCTTACTTTTGTCATCTGCCATAAATACTCATGTCATGTTGCTGGATCAGACTTCTAACTCAATTTTATTTTTGGTATTTACAAAATGAACAGTAGTTGGGTCTGTACAAAGATCAATCATGCCCTGCCCTTCCATGCTGGAAGTAATGTGCAGGGGTCTCTTCTGCTATGACCTGCCTTGACCTTCTCCAGATAACATCTCTGCTGTCCTTTTTTGTATGAAGGATTGTGCTAACATGTTGAGGCACAAATGGGGCCACCTGAGAGGAAAAGGTATGTGGTATTTTTTTCAGTTCTTTTCACAAGACCTTAGTGACTTTACCTAGGTGACTTCAAAACTAGTTTAAAAATTACTGGTCTTAATTTGTCAGAACACAGCACAGGCAGATTATTTTGGCAGGCACTAACAAATAATTACAATTGCTGCTCAGACTATCTAAAATTTGGGAAAATCCAAACTCCACAAACAAGAATGGTGAAATCTACCTAAATTACCATATAAAAAGGAGCAGATAAATGAAAAATCCTAAGTGATCACTGTTTCAAAACCTGTGGAGATGTGAGATCTGCCCCATTTCAATGATTCAAGTTTCAGTGTGGTCATTACTAGTTGCAATAGCTTTTTTAAATATCTTTGTGATTTTGTGAATTGAATCATAAGAATACAATGTATAGTTTATTGGATAGGAGGGGTTTAAAATTGTTTTTAATAAAGTAAGTTTTTTACATAAACTGGGTATTTGCCTTTCATCCTGCTTCTGTCTGGAGGCTGTAAAATTCAAGGTAGTTGAAACCAGGACCATGGTGCAATGAATGGCTGCGCTTTTCCTAGAGCAGACCTAATGATGTTGAGCAGGGAGAGGTCTGAGGAAAGCTGCCAGCCATGCCAGTGGGAGTTTGGTGCCAGAACTGTGTGTTTCACTGCACGTCACATTTTAAGCCACAATTGTTCACTATTATGGGTGCTTAAAATAAGATTTGTGTCATGCAAGGTAGCAAAGTAACATTTCTTCGGTGTGTGTCCAAAATTCATCATGTGTTAGGAACTTTCCTGACCCTCTGTAAGACACCAACATGAGAGAAAAGAGCATCCTGCTGCTTTCAAAGTCTGCCAGCTGAGTCTTGCCTGTCAGTACAGAACTAGCTTGGAGTCCCTTAATTACAATGATAAATGTGGCCTATGGAGTCACATTCAGGAATGGCGCTGTCACACTGCTGCAATCACTGTGGGCTGCTCCTCTTCATGTGCCATCACCCAGAGGTGGCACAGCTGCAGGAAAAGTAATTTTCTACCCCCAGCCCTGAATATGCCCACATCTGTAAGGCCATGAGCATTCTAGCCAAAGCCCAGCCCTCCAAGGAAACCCTGAGGCCACTCAGTAGAAAAACTCTGGCCTGTCTCCCTCCTCTTTCCTTGGGACCATGAGCCTGCCTCCATGATGGAGTACAATCACAAAATAGTTCAGCTGAGAAGGGACCTCTGAGGGTCAGCTAGTCCAGCCCTTCTGCCATGGTCAGGGACATCTTCAACTAGATCAGGTTGCTCAGAGCCCTGTCCAGTATGACCTTGAATGTTTCCAAGGCATCAGACACTCTGGGCAACATCAACCTGCCCTCTCCAATGTGTTAGGCACACAGAGATTTCCTTGAGTGAAAGAGGGGAGCGGGCAGCCACAGTTGGGGCTTGAGGGATACAGACAAGGGCATAAGGAGAATGATTTGGGGCAGGCATGGGGAAAAAGAGGTGGAGGTTGTGTGCTTGGCCATGCAGAGTGAAGGGTGTGCGGAGGTGACAGACATGAAAGTCAATCTGAGCCAAAGTCTGGCACTTCTCTTGTTTTACAGTTGTTGTTTTAACAGTATTTTGTACATTCCTCACGTCTTCATCTCAATTCCTAACAGATTTTTCTGCTTTTTCACTCCAAGGGGAAATGCTGCTGACATTTCAGACTGACAGTAAAAGCTTTTCTCTGAGTCGTAACAGCTCACTGAAAGCCTTTCAAAATGTGCATGTAGAAATTTCTTTTTACGTGTACACGGGGGGAAATAGAAACATAGGACTACACATATTATTTTGCGCTTGTTGGCATTAGATTTTGTGTGGTATTTTAGCACCTAGTCACTGCTGCTCCTCATGTTCTGCTCCCATACCTGAAGTTAACATGGTTGGAGGAAGTTTGTTGGTCTGTGAGCTGTGTTCTGTCCTGCATCAACTTCACGGCAAAGTAAGTAAAGATCTGATTTTACCAAGATGACACAAATGGTGGCGTTTGTTTGTCATTCAGAGTCTTGCAGCTAATGGTAGAGGGTGTTTGGCAGTGTGTTTTCAATCAGGGTTCAGTGTAAGTGCATCTGTTGTAGGTGAGGACTGTAGGGGCCCGTGCTGGCTGAGGCACTGAGGGCAGAGTTAAGGAACAGGAGGAAGCAGAGGGCTTGGCAGGGGTACCACTGAGCTGTTTGCTGCAGCTGAGCAATGGTATGAATGAAGAGGGCTCTGGAAATAATTGTAGTCTTGTTTCCAGTGCAGAGTATGAGAAGTGCAATCTTTTCAGGCAGACTTAGAGAGCTCTCATCCCTCATAGATAAAACGGCTTGAAAGCTGTTTATTCAAAGTATTTGTCCTACGCCTGCTTTGAATAGGGTGTTAAAAAAGCACAGCCATTTCTTGTAAACATTAACTGTATACCTCAGTCTATCACAAAAAGCAGGTTTATACCAGATGTTACTTTAAAATGAAGAAATAGGAGGAGCACTGGCTTATAAAAGAAAGATTTGTGTTGTTTTTATTATTCCTTTTGGTCACCATGGAATGGAACAGAGTGGAATGTGCAACATGATTCTATGCTCCTGCTTGTTTTCTAGTTGGACTGCTGAGGCGTACTGGAGAGATATCTGTGCTTGGATTCAAATATTTTACTGTTGAAATAAACGAAGACAGCCAATCTCTCTTGAGGAATTTATTGAGTTAACCAAGCAATTAAGGCTCCCGAAGCTGATTGGCTATTGCCTAGGGAGGAGGACCTGACCCACGCTGGGTGTCTGGCCAGGGCCGATTGGTCAGAGACCAGGACCCCGGAGGGCAGTCGGTTTTTATACCCCTCCCAAGGACACCACCCCCTTCCCATTGTCCAGCCTCCGAGTTAGGAGGGGATTGGTTAAGTCCTTTCAGAGTCCAACTCACTGGTCCTGGTTCAGGAGGTGATGTAAGGTCTTTCGACCAATAGCTCGTTGGTTTCTAGGGTGCAGTCTCTGGGTGATGTCATCTGCTTCTTTGGCGGGAAAATCTCCTGATTAAAATTCATGGTTGCCATGGAGCTCGGTGACAGGCTCCCCATCGGGCTTTTAAATATAGTCCTGTGACAACCTGTGAGGGTCCTTCGCTCCCAATAACACAACTCATAGTTGAAACTCTTAAACTTTGGTTAAAACTTAAAAGTGATACTTAACACACCCGGGTGTCAAGGGACATAACTTACAAATTCCCTTAATCTCATAAATTAATTAACAACTCAATTAACCATCAACAACATTCATATTTTACATAGAACCATTAACCAGGCATAGAA
>QWTY01001841.1:0-22877 GCA_008033365.1 Pseudorectes ferrugineus | reverse complement strand
GTAACCACGAACTGATGAACTCTTAACTGATTAGCTTAACAATTAACTTAAGGCAACTCATACTTTTGAGGACTACAAAAGTCAACCCCCACTGTCCTTTTTAACACTTTCCTGTGTGGATTAGTGGTCCAGTCTGCTGAAGTGCTGTTATCTGGTGCCTCAACTCTGCTGGATCAGCTCCTTCCAGATGCCCTTTGGCACGTGAGTACATCATTCTTCACGGAAAACAAAAATCCTGAGTTAGTTCTCTTGCATTCATTAACTTCTCGTTCTGCCCAGAAGATTTTATTTTCTGGATGTTTACTTGTTTCAGTAGATATTACGCTGTATATACCATACTGGCTTTGCTAAAGGACGTCATAGGACAGCCTATTATTTCAGAAGACTTAAGTGAATACACTGGGTAAATAATTTCTTTCTTTGCTTATTTTTATCTTCGATTTTTTTTAAAGGTTACTTAATTAAAATAAGGTCTTAACACCAGATCAGCCTGTTTTGTGTCTCATGCATCATGTCATAAATTATTATAAAAGCCACAGATCTATAATTCTGAAGATAAGAAAAATAATTCAGTTGATAAATATTTAACAGTGCATAGATTAAACTTAGAAGAAAATACATTTTAAAAAACCAGAAAAACATTTAGTTGTTTGAAATTAAATAATACCTATGATTTTCAGTTAACTACCACTCTTTGCTAGTCTACCCCTTCTGAAAGTCTTTCTGATTTGGCAAGTTACGCCACCCGAATAAACATCTTTGTGTAGTGTTAGTAAAAATGTCATTGTGCCTTTCTAAATCAGCAAGAAGGAATGAGACTGCATTATTGCGTGTTATTCATGGTTTCAGGGACACATGGATGAAGGATTTTTTTTCCCAACTTTCCTTTTGTTTTATTTCTATCACAATTTTCTAAGGAATAGAAAGCAGCAGTTGCCTGCTTCTGCCTGCTAATGACCTCAGTTGAGGCTGTTTGGAGAAACCACATTCCAGGAGAGTCTGAGATCTTTCTTGAAAGGTCTTGTTGATTTTGAGAGAAGAGGTTATTCATATAACTTGCCCATCCCAGTGAAACAGAGTTGTTTATTTAGAGCAGCAGCCTCAGAGGCACTGTTCTATTACAGCAGCCTTTCTGCTAAAGGAAGCAAGCATATCACCTACCCTCTGGTAAGCTGCTAACTTCTCTTTTTAATACCTTCCTTAGATTTTGGCTACAGGAGCTTTTCTCTCAAATCCCCTCTGTGATTTGCTTTGGGGTGGGAACAGAGTGCTGGGGGTGGAGCAAGTCCCTCCTGTGTGAAAGCTAGTCTATGACCATAGTAATGCATTTGGAGCGTGTGAATGTGTGATTCATTAAATGTTTTATAAATATAGAATTTGAAAACCAAAAGGAAATATGCTTGTTTCCTATTGAGTGAAAAATGTTTGCTTCACATGAGATCAAAGTGGGCTTTTTGTTTGAGTTTTTAGTATTATAATTTCTGAGAGTATTTCATTTTGTGCTGTTTCCTCATACTGTATAATCTTGTTTTGTTTGCTTTCCTCATTGGGAAATGTCCAACAGCACAATCTGCCATGAATACTCCCTTTGAGACCTGTTGATGCTCATAGTCAGCAGTAGTGTTTTGAAGTTTGAACTACACGTTTTTGGTCGTGTTGAAATCTGCTTGCTCGTCTGATTTCATGTTCCAATAGCTATTAATATAAATGTATATGTTTGGGGTTTTTTAACTTTAGGTCAATATTCTACAGGCAGGAGAAAATTGCCCAGAACATACTTGGAGAAAATAAGAGATTGCTCATGACTTTTACAATTGCTTTCTACATGCACATTGATTTCTAATACACACATAATTAAAATGTGCTAGATTTTAATTTTAAGTGTTATTCTTAATCTCACTAATTTTCTGACTTAAACTAGAAAATATTGGGGGCTTATCAGTTTTCTTAGCTGGTTTGACTTTGCCTGGTTCATTGGTGGCGTAGCACACTCATTATTGAGAAATTATGTGGAGGTAGACAAAATTCACCAAAAGACCCTGAAATGAGGAGTAAATTTGGTGTCCAGGATGTTCCAACGTTTTTCATAGGAGTTAACTTTCTAAATGCACTCAGCTTCCAAGGGAATCTGCTGAAGGCAACAGTAATTGATCTCTGAGACCTTATTGATTTACTAATCTTTCTTGAATTAAAAGATGAGAATTTCAAAATGCTCTAACAAATAAAAGATACCTCAGTCCCTCTGGAAGACTGTGGAGCAGTTCGTAAGACTTCACAAGTCTGTAAGTTCCTATGGAAGTACATAAGCACTTCCCTGACCAAGCCTTGCTGAATCATTAATTACCTCCTTAAGAAGGAAGCTATCACTCATGAGGTGTAGACCCCTGAAGAATGGGAAGTGTCTGAGAAAATCCTGCCCTGCCAAACCAGCCCTACAGTAATTTATGGAAGAACTGTCTTGGATTTCAGCTCTAGTTTTCAACTACTATCAACCTGTCCCTTCTTCCTTCACTTTTCTGTGTGACTTTTGGCAGTGGCTTAAGAAATGAGCTATTGAGAATTACCTGTATGTGGTGTTACTGTTTTCTTTAACTTCTCAGGTGTCGGTCTCCAAGGTCCTTTCTGTTGCTCTTTGCACACACAGCTGGGAGGTAAACATGAAGCTGCAAAGGATTTAGGGCCATTATGGCTGGCTGGGCTCTTAAGGCATTGTGCTTTCCCTGAGAGGAAAATTTCCCTCCATTTATTGAGAGAGCCCCTAAGAAAAAGGAAGACCTGCATGAAAATAGGGTTCTGAAGTTCTGTAACAGAGCTCACTTGCTGACACAAAGGCAGAGGCAAGTGTTGGCAGCTGTGTCATTCAGCCTGCTGTGGCCTCTGAGGCACATTGGCACCTTGATTCCAGAAACCAATAGCTCTTTCTGCTTGTCACAGTCCATGGGACCAAGAGAGCAAGGACCTTCCTTAGCGTCAGGAAGCTTTTATGCTTTGCTTTTCAGACTTCATGCTCAAGAGTTACTGAAATACCTGTACTGGTATTTTTGCTGCCATAAAGTTTTATCATCACAGTACCCAACCATGTTAAAGCAGAATGCAAAGAACCTCAGTTTTTTAATTACTGCATAAATTAAAACTTTCTGGTCTCAGGAAGCCACTCTGAATGCTAGAAGATTCACTGTAAGTATTTGTCATCTATTATAATACAGGATTTTACAACTGAAAATGGCCAGCCCTGTAAGAAATCACCTTATTACAGCTCTGATGGTTGTCCCCAATAAGCTCTCAGTTAGTAGCTTTTGCTGGCTCTCACTTGGATTATGTGCACCCTCAAAATGTGACCTAAATGTCCAAATGATGCAGAAGAGCTGTTGAAGCATTCTTGAACACCTAAGCTTCTCAGCTTAAGCTTCTTGCCACACCAGTTTAAGGCAGAAGCAACAGTGATGGTCCCAGAAAGGGAAGATGGTGGCATGAGGATGAAGTGACAGTGACGACAGTAGGACAGGACTATTGGCCAGGTTCAGTAGGAACAAAATAGCAGAAGTTATTGATGAGATAAAGAGTTAGACAACAGACACTGGGTGTATCCTCGAATAGTTTTCATCACTGCCTGGAATGTAACAGCAATAAATTCTTTATCTACTCGACAAAAAAATTATTCTTTTGCTATTATACAGGGACATCTGTACAGGAGACTATTTCCTACATTCCACTAATTTTCTTAATAGCATGAAGACTTTGCTGAGAACTAGCATGAGTCACAACTCAGTGAATCTTGTTTATTTAAGAAAGACATAGTCCTGAATAAAGAAATCAGTGACTGCTTCAACATTGTGATGGCACTGAATGAAATCAGTGCACTGTCAAAGCTGCTGGAAATAATGCTGTTGTCTTGGAGGAGAAGGACAGGCAGAAGCTGTTTAAAATATTTTGTTAAAAAATTTCTTCTTTCAGGTTATATAAATTAATTACAGTGAAGTTGCAAATCTTGGTTATGGAAACTGAATTTCTTGCCCTTTGATTCTCAGGCCATACCTATTTGTGGACTTATTTGAGTGTTTGGGTAAAAGTTTTGCTAATGTGACATCTCTCAAAGTACTGAATTTTGAACTGTTTCTTCTAATTGTTTTTCTTTCATAATGATTTCATCCACAGTCACTTATTTATGGAAGAAATACTTCCCTACACAGCTCCAGTTACACATTTTTAGAAATCGGACATAATCTTTTGGTATCACAAGAGATCAGAGAAAAATATGCAAAACACTGTGTTACTTAAGAAAATAATTTAATCTTTACCTTTGTGCTCTCCTGAAAGCTGCAGATTGTAAAAGTGCTACTAGCCTTCGATAGCATTGCCAGTTTAAATGATCAAATTCCCTTTAGCTACCAGGCCATCTGTACTAGACATCAAAGTTCAGGTTTGATACCACGTATGCAAGTTACCTGTACCTACCAATTACTTGATATATTCTTTTTTACAGGAAAATAACTGTCTTACTTATCAGTGAGACTTCATTTCAGGATAGCCACTGGGTTTGATCACTACTTGCATAGCTGCACATTCACATCACCTGGGTAACAACTGCATTTTAAATTCTCACACCCTTTGAGCTGTACCCACTGAAATATTTGTGCATTTCAGCTTACAGCCAGAGCTCGCATTTAAAAATCTGAAAAAAATATTTAAAAAATCTTAGATCAAACATAAGAAGCACAAGATGATTTTAAAATAGCTATGCTGAAAAAACCAGTATTAATACAGAATTATGCCCAGATTTTTAGCATGCTGCTATCATGATGAGCTCTCTGGACAGCTGCCATCATGGGAGGGGTTTCTGCCAATATTTCACTTAGCCTTCGAGAATAGAAATGGAGACAGGAGGTTCTGGAAGTATTGGCCTGTATTTTGGGGTGAGGAGGGTGACTTTTTCCTCCTTTCTGTCATACAGAAGGAAATGGGTAAGGCTTATCAGGAATTTAAAGGAAGATATATGAATGGTGTATATTTAAAGGAAAATATATGAATGGTGTATTGGATGCATGAAATTTCTCCCTGCAAACCAGGATGATGTTTTTTATTCATAGAGGGGTGATGTGAGAAGAGGAGTCACCTGTGTGTGAGGAGGAGGTCAGCAAAAAAAAATGGGAGACTGCAGTCATGCTTGGACACTTATGACAAGAGTTAATATTTAACTTTATTCCAGTGTTCCCACAGTGTTCCTGCAGTTAGAGAAAGTGCCATTGGGATGAGAAAAGCATTTAATCTTTAAAGAGGGTTTGGCATCTTTTAATATTTAATACTCATCAGGCCTTGTTTGTTATTTGATCAATTAGGAAAGCGAGTTGCATCAAAAAAGCTGGGAAGGAACACAGAATATTAATATATTCAGGGTTGCTAAAACAGTCATACTTTACAAAGGAAAGCAAACCTTTCAGGAAGTTTGGGGAGGGCAGATTGTTTTAAACAGGACATAGACCCACATTTTAACAACATAAATTTGTGAATCATATGTAATGTGTAAATGTAATGTGTAAACATTTGTAATCAAATGGGTTTTGCCAGTGTTGCATGGATGAGCTTTGTTCTGCTCAGGGAACTTGGATCTAGGTCATAGGATTTTGAGGAAGTTATCTTTAGAAGTGCTTTAGAGTGTGTGTGGAGGGGGGAAGGGAAGGAGAAACAAATGTTTTTGAGACAGGTACCAAAAATTAGCCATTGGTCTAAACACCTTTATACATCAGCAGGACCCAAGAACTGAGACAGTCGCTGCAGTCCTGGGTTCCTCACCCCCAGGGACCTCAGCCCCAGAGCTGTGCATGTGTGCACAAGGCCGATTGACCCATGCAGCTATGCAGTTAGGGTGTTTTTCCCAGCTCCCAGCATACTTGGATCTTGTCCTGTGAGCACCAGAGGGAGATGCTTTTACAGGCATGTTTTGTTGGACTCTCTTATACAGAAGCATTCCAGGGACAGAGTGTTCCAGACTCAGTCCCTATGAATGTTGCTGGCTTCTCTTGAGAAGTCAAGTGAGGTTAATAGCTAACCAAGCTGCATTATTCACTGCAGCAGCAATCTCATCTCTAGGAGCAGCAAAACTCTTTTTTTACCCTCATATTTACATTTACCTTGTGAGATTACAGGTTTTGAGGATCTTTTTCTGTCTTTTCTCTGGTATTCCCCAGCAGAACAATTTTCAAGTGAATGTCATTTGATGAAACAAATAATAATGAAATAAAATTCTTTCTGGGATAAGACCAAAATTTAGGAAGAAGTATTCTTGTAGTGGACACTCCAGCTGTATTAGAACATGTTTCCAGGGATACAGTGTCTCCTTCTTCCTTAAAATATTTTCAATAACATAACGTAGAATTACAATTCAAGACAAATAATAATAGGGAACTGAGAGTTAACAAAAGCTTCAGAATCTATAACCAAGGACAGTAGCCTCATATTTATCCATAGAAAAGGTATGCAACTGTGAAAGTTAAGAAAATTCACTAGTGTGAGGTTCTTGGACCGCAAGATAAAAGCAGGCAAAGTAGTTGTTCTTTGTATCATTTATGCCCTGTATGTCAATTATCTTATCCATGTCTCTGATGCCATATGCATTACAAAAGATGTTCTCTCCTCTTATTTTCAGGTGATGTGATTTGAAGATGCCAATCCCTTGGCAAATATGCTGCGATAAAAAATCCAGAACTAAGAATGCAAAAGCCAAAATGGACAATATGGCAGAGACAAGTGAAAAAATGCAGATGAAAAAAGAAATCACATTACTAAATGGAGTTTCTTTAATTGTAGGGAACATGATTGGCTCTGGGATATTTGTATCACCCAGAGGTGTTTTAATGTACAGTGCTTCCTATGGACTCTCTCTAATCATCTGGGCGCTTGGTGGGATTTTTTCCCTGTTTGGAGCTTTGTGTTACGTTGAACTGGGAACATCCATCGTGAAATCTGGAGGCAGTTACGCCTATATCCTGGAGGCATTTGGGGCCTTTGTGGCCTTCATCAGACTCTGGTCTTCCTTGCTAATCATCGAACCAACAACTCAGGCAGTGATAGCAATCACATTTGCTAACTATATTGTTCAGCCTATTTTTCCCCATTGTGAACCGCCGTATGATGCAGTCAGGTTGATTGCAGCTGCGTGTATATGTAAGTAGTGATTGATAGAAGTTAAGAACTGTAATTATACGTGGCCAAATTTCTATTTCTTTGCATTCTGTGAAAATAATTATTACCTATCTAAAACATGTTCTTAGGAACTAATAATCTTTTATTCAGATCTATTGTGTTTGGGGCTGGGATTACTAGAGGGGAGAGGAGAATTACAACAATTTGGCAGGGAGAGATTGTGACTGCTGATTAAAGATACATGTATGTCTATGGTTCACTGGCCTAACTGGCTAATAGGACACTGTCACATACACAGATTCATTTATGAAAATGAAGGCAAGAAGTTCTTTGAGCATGTGTGGTTGCATGCTAGTGTCCTTACTATATAGAATGAATTCTAAATTATTTTCATTTTGAGCTTTACAAAACCCTTGATCTTCCTTTCAAAACTGAAGTATAGATTATAGGCAGGTCAAGGAAACAGAAGCAAAGACCAACAAGACTTCTAGATAAGAAATAGCCCACTTTGATCCATGCTTGAGAGCACTCTAGGTCACCATGCTACATTTGTTCTGCTCTCTACTCCAGCAGCTGGGCTTCATACCTGGTACCAGTGCATACCCTTACCTTTCCTCACCTGTCTCTGTTTTGAATCATGGGATTGCAAGAGGGAGAAGTTGCCTGTGATGCCATGTGTGTGTGCTACAGTGAGAGCAGATGGGCACATGGCTCAGCCCCTGGCTGGACCTGCTGCCAGCCAAGGGACAAAACTGACTGCAGAGAATATGGCAAAAGGAGGAGAGGAAAACAGGTTGATCCCACCCACTCTCTGCAACCAACTACTTTGTTATTTTTGTTAGATTCTGTCAAAACTGGGACTTGAAAGGACTCTGTAAGTAAGTGCTATGCAATCTTCAGACTCAGGGCCAAAGTGTGAATGACAGAACTTCTAAGCCATTGGCACAGAGTAATAGCATGATGACCTGGCTCAATTCGGTATCTTGTCCACAGCATCCAACTATTTCTGTGCAGAAGTTGTCCTTATTCTGTACCTAAACTAGAGCTTAACTCAGCATGAAGAAATTTGTGATATACAGGATATAAAGAAATACTATCATTTGCATGTGAACAACTCTGTTGGGTTTAATAAAATTTAAATATCATTTAAAAGGAGAAGGAGTTAGTCCTAAAATTCAAAAACTGATGTGTTTTGTCTCACCTACTGTCATGAGAACAGTATTCTTCAGAAAACCATTGTGTAAATTTTAAACCAGTTATTTCATCTTAATAAATCTGGGTGGCCCTGAAGTGGTGAAATTTGATTCAGTTTTACTCCTTGAAAGAGGAGTGGTATCTGGAAAGATGGATTTGAAATATGACTTAAGCGATGTTAAACATCCAGTGCTTCTTTCATGAATATTCTTTTTCTCTGCAGGTTCCTTAACATTTATTAACTGTGTTAATGTGAAGTGGGGTACCCGTGTACAAGATATTTTCACATATGCAAAAGTTATGGCTCTTATCTTGGTGATATCTGTTGGCCTTTACAAAATTGGTAAAGGTAAGAATAATTTTCATTTACCTAAATTCTATGAAATGAACCATACCATATATGAGTTTCAAAATCCATTCAGGGAGATCCTTAAGACTTCCATATGAAGTGTTGTTTATTCTGGAAAAAAAAAAGAAGTCTGCCATAGGAAGATCAGTTGTATTTTATGGCTTGTTAAGCAGTTGGGGGTTAATTATTCAGGCCAAGTCCTGTACTGCTTGGTCTGAATAGCAAATAGCAGCTGAATTAACATCACTTTACTGACTAGTTTAAAGTCAGCCTCGGTGTCTGACTCATACATTACTACCTGTCCTATAACAGGACAGTGAAACAGAAATTGCATTGATCCTCATAGTTCCCACCACCACCATTCTCTCCCCACCTCACCCCACCAGCACCACCCTCAGCCACAGCACCCCGCCCAGAAGAGGACCAGAGAGGGTAAATCATAGGTGGGCTTTGGGGAGGGCATGTTTGTTCCCAGAAACAAAGGAGAAGACTGTAGCAGTGCAGTTCTGTGAATCACTGTGGTATGGTGTTACTGTAAGGCGTCACAGGGCAGATGAGCCACTTCCTATCAGCAATAACTGGGCTGAACTGAACGCACTGAAAAGCTGGAGAGTAGTTTATTCTGATTCTCTGATCTTTGCATATGGCAATAGATTTGATTTTATTAATTTGGGCCTCTGGCACAGTGAAGTCTCTTCCAGCTCTAGCTCTGCTGTTTAGATTACTAAGGGTTTTTACATTTTCATTTCCTTTGAAATTCTTAAATTGCATAGTCATTTGATCTTTACTCAGTTGAAATAAAGATGGTTTCCCCTCTTCAGTTTAGGAATTATCTTTTTCTCCTGCTAAATTAGCTTATAAAACCTATCAAGCATGCTTGCTTTTACATGTTTGCTGGCCTCCTCCTTTCCTTGGCTGCAGTTGCATCAGCTGTTACACTGTACAGCTACACCAGACTTTAAGAAAGCTTTTTTCTTTAGCCATTATCTGTGCATGTCAGGTGTCACCAGTTGGTTGAAGTCTAAAGAAACCTGGACAACCAAACCCAGTCCTAAGGGTAGGGACGTGAAGATTCAGAGAAGCAGCATTGCTTAAGGGCCACAGTTGCATGCAGGAGTAGTTCCCCTCATAAAACTGCTGCAGTTTTGCAAAGGTGTGACTCTGTGATGTCACCTCTGTAGCAGCGTTGCCCCTGCTTTCAAATTTCCTCCTTCAAAACTCCCGTCCCGCTCACTGATGTGCTGCTGGACCCAGGGGCTGCTCCCTCTGGTCCCACATACAGCCCACTTTGTTTCCTCTGCATTGCTCTGTGGGGTCAGGGAGGGTTAAAGCACAGAGGAAACATTATGGTGAGGAACACGAAATGCTGAGAGCTTTTACTGGTGGTAAAGGTCTCATCTCTGCTGCGTTTAAGCAGAACTGAGCACTTAAATACAGGAAGGACGGGGAGGAGGAATGATGTAGATTTCTGGAGGAAGCTGTGACCAGGTCAATGACTCTTTTAAGCTCAGCAGTTGTTTTAATGAAAAGAACAGTTATGATGTTTTAGCCCTGCCATATTCCTTCTGATGTGTTTAGATACACCTCTTGGGTTAAAAGACTGAGAATATATCTGATTTTGAATATGAGCTGTCTTTAGCAAAAAAAAAAAAAAAAGAAACTTTCCTTGACCATTTTGGATTTTTCTTTCTTTTACCTTCCAACCATTTTCTTCTCCAAAGTATGTGTACATCTCATAGCTTCTCTTCTTTGTTTCAGTCTCCTGCTCTTCAATGACTGAATTGCCTTTGTACTATCTATGAACTCCTTAGTCGAATCAGTGCTTTCATTTTACAACAAAGACATTACTTTCTTTCCTAATTGAGGTTTCAGCATGTTTCTGTCTTCTCTTAATGCTTAACCCACTTCCATTTGCATTAGATAGTAGACTTTCCTTCTGCAATCTCAGTAAGGCTTTTCTTCCTCTTTCCAGGATGGCAGTGGAGGCTTATGCAGTTTCATTAACATTTTGCCTATTTTGCAGCATTCTGCCGGTTGTCCTCTCAAGCAATGGTGCTAAACTACAGCAGAATTTTGAAAGGAAAGATTTTTAAGTCTCGTCTCTTAGTTTTGGGGAACACCCTTGTGGGTCAGAGCATTCCACTGAAAACCATGCCTACAGGAGGTCCCCCTCTAGTGGCCACTAATTCATCTGGAAAATAAATGCACAGATAATGGCTAAACTATTTCTTCTATTAGGAAGAAATGGGAGACAGATTCAGGAACTGAAATTGGGCTTGCCAAGTACCTCATCCTGGCTGGAAGAGTACTGCATGCCCGTGGCATGGCTCCCTCCTTCGGTAGGCTCGGCAGTAATGCCAGAAGAGAACTCTCTGAATTCTGGTAGAATTACGAGTCATATCCAAATAACAAACATGGGAAAATGTGTTCAGTTTTCTCCCTGTGCAAATGTAGCTGTCTGAACATCTGACTGAAACTCTCCTGTTTGTTAAGTAAAAATGTAAGCTGTGCACGTTTAGATACAGTAATGAAATTGGATGCGGTGAAGGGTTATTTCCTCTTGGTTAGCTGACACTTCAGGTGTAGTGCACTTCTAAATTGTAATCCTTGAAATGTAACAGGCAATTGGCACCTGCCATTTGTACAGGGGAAACGGAAAACCTGAGAGCTCCGTTCGAGGGCTCGGCAACAAACCCAGGGATGATCGCCCTGGCTCTGTACTCTGCCCTCTTCTCCTACTCAGGATGGGACACGCTCAACTATGTCACCGAGGAAATGCAGAATCCTGAGAGGTAAAAACGTGCTTTCCTTTGAATCATTGACAGGTGATGGCAGGACAAGCCACTCTGTATTTGTTTCTGATTGGAAATTAGTCAAATTATTTTCTCTGAAAAAACCTTATTCTTTTCTGACGAGGGAGTAAGTCGGAGAACTATTTTGGATTATTGTGCTCATTCATCAGTTGTCTCACACTAATGAGTCATTTACCTATATATATGTATTTTACATCTTACACTTCAGACTATAATTTTTAAAGAAGGAGAACAAATCCCTGCTGAAAGCAAGGAAAAGCAAAGGTCCATCTATCCCTCTAAAACTCCCTACTTCTTTTCAGTTAGACAGAATTATTTTTCCAAGACATCTTTTGCCACCAGTGGAGTAAGACTGCATTAGATTTAGGGCTTTTATGATGTGATCTGCAGCAGTACTCTTCACGGGCAAATATCATCTCCTCCCTCCTGTAGGGTGTCAGCCCTGTGGGAGTTGTGTGCATCAGCCACTCAAGATGATATAGTCCACCTTGTCTTGGGACGTTCATAGGTTATGAGTCAGAAAAAAATGCCACAATCAAGAAAATACCTAAGTGTGCACTTAAATCTAATTGTTTGAGTGCTCTCTTAAATTGCTTCGTATTATATAATTCAGTATATTAAATTTACATGTATGAATGTTTTGAGGTTTGTTTTTTTTTTTAACTCATGACAGACACACAAGCAACAAACTAAGCTTTCTGTGGGATTGTTTCACATATGGTTGCATGTTATTTTGTAACCCCGTACTTCAAAATGATGGATTACAAGACATGATGGAGGTATCCATTCACAAATGTTTGAACCTGGGAACAATCTTCTATTTAAGTACTTCTCATTTAAATAACATGAAATAATTTTTCCATTTTCCTTTTGCAGGAATCTACCTCTTTCTATTGTAATTTCAATGCCTATTGTAGCTATTATTTACTTGTTGACTAATATAGCATACTATGTAGTGCTGGACATGTCAGCTCTCCTCACAAGTGATGCAGTGGCTGTGGTAAGTTGTGGAACATAACCCAAACAAAAGACACTACAGGAAAATTTCAGGTAGCATACTTGGCAAACAGCTGAAGTACTGTCATGCTGAAGGCTGCTTAAAACATTTTTTTTTCGTGTAAAAGTACCAGTATATTAAAAAGGTGCATATCAAGAATGTATCCAATAAATCTGCTCTTGAAAAATCCTCTTATATACTCTGTAATCCTGCTCTTAACACTACATCATAGGAAAGATACATTTGCCAGGATCAAAGAGCTGTAGAAAGTCTGGGTGGTTGGAGAACCAGGTTTTTTTTGTTATCATTCTAATGTACAGTGTGTAATGTTTAGCACTGCAGGACCACAGCAATATTTTCAACGCAGAAGTGTGCACTGAAATGTTTTTTAAAACCTTATCAATATTTTATACAGAAGTCAAATCATAATTCATGGATTACTACAGTTGGGATTTGTCAGAATACTTTAAAGCCAATACATCATCTTCTTTTCCATCATTGACTTAATCTAGGCTTAGAAATTTTTTTAAAATCTTTTTTAATATATCTGCCATTTTTACTTTGATACTGATCAGCTTTTCCAAATTCTAATTTCCCAAGTCATTATTGGGTGTCATAAAAAAGCATGGGCTATGACACTACATTTGGGCTGATGTGTTTTCATGAGAGTTTCTCAGGATTATCCATATGCTTAACATAGTGGGCCTCACCATTGGTTTTTTTTTCTGTTACAGACATTTGGAGGTGAAACTCTTAGTCATGCCAAGTGGATAATTCCTATAGCAGTGGCCATGTCTTGCTATAGTGGCTTAAACTCATCAATTATGGCAGCATCTCGGTATGAAATATAACATTTATTTGAAATAATTGAAAAGGAGTCATGTATTGTTAATCTGCATTCTTTACTGCTGTTTGGTAAAAGTGACACAGTTAATTTTTGCTGTGTCAAGTAGTTCGTTTATGATGGAGGGATTGTTACAACCAGACGTCTTCTCATGATCATCACCGTTTGATAAACTAAAGCCACTTGAGAAGAGAGCAGCACTTACAGCAGAGTAATAAAAGAATTATTTCTTTGCTTTGTCAGGAAGCAAAAAGCTATTCCTTGGCTGTATGGCTGAGTTTCCTTTGTCTTTTTTTAGGCTTTTCTATGTTGGAGCCAGGGAAGGGCACCTCCCTGTCAGTCTGAGCTTGATTCACATAAAGTGCTTCACACCAGTCCCTGCTCTCCTGTTCAACGTAAGTGACACCCCAGCCTTGTGCCTGGCTGGGGCAGTTGGGGTCTGGACCTCGGGTACAACATCTCTGATCTGCCCTGGACTTCTCATGGGCTTCTCCTGCCCTGGAGACATCTTCTGCAAATGCTCACAACTTCTAAAACTCATTGAGGGGGTGGGAATGGTGCTGTTTTATCTGATAGGGTTTTGGTTTTTTTCAGTGGAAAGAGAATGGCTTGATTCATGTTCGTGCACTCTCCAAACAATATTGGTGAGAAGTACAATAGCATTGCTGAGAAAACAGAGAATGGCTAAATATGTAATGGTATAGACAGGAGCTGTTTAAGTCTTTAATGTGAGCTTTTAGAGTGTCACTGGAGGAGAATATGTCAGGAACATCTCTCTGAGCCTGCCATAGGCTGGTGTTCTACAACTCTAGTTATTACAGAAGTGACAAAGCTCTTAAAATTAAATTTCTACCTGGATGCCTATAGCCCTGTTGACTTTTTTCTGCTGTCACTATACAAATGAGATCTTGTGACATAAAATTGTGGAACCATAAGTTACAGAATTAGTGGAAATAATTTTCATAAATAATCCATGCACTTGAGCATGCATTTTATTTGGTGTCTGCCATTGCCCTGTGTTATATATAGTTTATGAATAGTTATCACACTGATCCTGTTTGACATCAAATAATTTACTAAAAATTGTAATCTCATTATGAAGACTCTTCTCACGGGAATTCTGTTTCCAGTACTAAGATGATCTATATTCTCTTAATATTCCACGATTCACATTTTTCATGTGGAAAGTGGAAGTTTTTTCTGCTCCTCTGTTAAAATAGACATTAAATTCCTGGTGGTTTAGGTCTTTCTGTGTAGGCAGTATAGCACACCTGCAGGGCACAAAATTTACTCTAATGGTCTCAATTTATGAGTGGACCAGGTCCTTCTTTCAAGGACCTGATATCCTAAGCCCATACAAATAGGTTGGAAACAGGCCAGTTTATAATTTTACTCTGTCTTTATTTTCACATTAAAAAGTCTTTGTTTTTGTTGTCTCTAGGGCTTAATGACTTTGCTTTATCTCCTTGTGGAAGATGTTTTCCTCCTTATTAATTACTACTGCTTCAACTACTGGCTCTTTGTGGGTCTATCTATTGCAGGACTAATATATTTGAGATATACTCAGCCACATAGACCACGGCCTGTTAAAGTAAGTAAAAAAGACAGGAAGAAAACTCTAAAAGCCAGCTAATGCATGTGTTTATATGATCTTTAATATCACAACCATAACAGTACCTGTTACGTTATAGATTATTTATTAGCTATAGAAATTCTTTCAAAATACATGATGAAGGAGCAAAACCCATTAGAGTCCACAAGAACATCTGTTTGCTGTGAGGTTGAAATTATATATCCCATTTATTCTTCTCTCATTCAGACTTATAATAATTTTTGTTTCAAAACAAATAAGGAATAAATAAATTTCTGGGGTTCTTAGCCTATCCTGGAAGAATAACAGACCTAAGCAGAGCTGGTGATGGAGACTCCAGAGAGGTTAACACTCTGATCAAACCTACATGATTTAACAAACACAGCAAGATCCCTCCAAAGCCCATAAGTGTTCACAATTCTGCTCACACGGAAGTTAGCTTAAATAATCAAATATATTTTGAATGTTCCCTCCCACTGCATAGTGGTCATAGACAGTAAAATGCAAGTTTAATGATCAACTTAGAAGAGCATTTGACTATCGGGCGAGGGAGACTGCACAGAAACAAAGTGTGCCTAAAACCTGTTTCTAGTTTTAATCCAGTGATTGTCCAGGAAGCGAGGATGGAAACACACAGCAAGCACACAAAACCATGCACTGGCTCCTGTCTCTTGGCTCCATGACCTGCATTTTGGCTCTGCAGTGATGCAGTAAGAATTAAGAGAATTACAAATTAACACCCCCCAAACATTTCTTCTTTGTCCATCTCTCTTCCTAAACTCCTGCATCATTTTTACAAACACATTTTCTTTACATTTAAGTGTAACATTCTGATTAATAAAAAGAAAAGGTTCAAACAAAGGCATAAAATATCCTAAGCACTTCCTGCTAGAAAACTTCCCAGTTTTCCACAGCAGACCAAATTTTTCTGAAGCATGTTCACACTAAATTTCCAAACTTTCCCACAAAATATGTGGAAGATAAAGATTAAATCTTGCCTTTTTGGCAGTTTTGCCTCTGACTCTACTAAGGATTACAGTCAGATTATACACAATGACTGTTTAATTCCTGTCAGATTTTGCCAGCTTATTCAACACCACAGCTCCACATACAACATTTCCTTTTCTGAAATGTAGCAGTTGGTTTTCATCAACTTACATTTTTAACCTTTATAGAGGAAAAAAAGTATTTATACCAGTAAATTCTCACCAATTTCAGCTGATATTCAAATGTGTACTCCTGGACTCTTGAGAAGGCTCACTACTAGAGACAGTAAAAAAAAAATTGGGTGAAAAATAAATTCATAAAGAGGTTGTCAAAACTTCCATAGTATCATAGAATTATAAAATGTTAAGATTTGGAAGGGACCTTAAAGACCACCTAGTCCCAACCATCCCTGCCACAGGCAGGGACAATTCCCACTAGACCAGGTTGCTCAAGGATTTATCCAGCCTAGCCTTGAACCACTGCAAGGGTTAGGGCTTCCACAACTTCCCTGGCAACCTATTCCAATGTCTCACCACTTTCACAGCAGAGAATTTCTTCCTAATACCTAACCTAAATTTCCCCTCTTTCAGTTTGTACCCATTACTCCTTCTCCTATCACTACAGTTCCTGACGAAGAATCCCTCTCCAGCTTCCTTGTAGGCCCCCTTGAGACACAGGAAGGTTGCTATGATGTCTCCATGCAAACCTTTCTTCTCTTGGCTGAACAGCCCCAACTTTCTCAGCTTATTGTCATAGGGAAGGTGCTCCAGTCTTCTTATCAGTTTTGTGGCCCAACTTTCCTTATTTGTGGTATGACATTTGTTAAGTGACCACACAAAATGGTTGTAAATCAGTCCATTAGTTCTACAGCATCAAGATGGTAATTGAAGGTCTAGTGAGCTAGTTCCCAACCAAAATTACACCTAAAAATTCAGAACTGAAGTTGGAGAGAAAGCTACCCATTACTGCTCAGTTTTAAAGTACTTTTTTCAAAGGTTGGTCTTTTACTAATTGTAAAGGAACTGGGTTTATGCTGGCCTGAAAAAAATAAAATAGTCAAATGCTCAGATGTGTACCAAATAAGAGGCTCTCAGCAGTGTACACAGAAGCTAACAATTTATGCCGACTGTAAGCAGTCAAAAGATTCAGTACATACTTTTATTATTGACACGTCTAACTTTAACCTGCAAAGCCTGAATTTTTAAAATAGAGTATTTGTTGAATCTTTTAACAAATGCTGGTTTTTTGGTTGTTTTTTTTTTTTTTTTTTTGTCTCCACAGCTTAGCCTCTTCTTCCCTATAGTATATTGTTTGTGTTCCCTTTTCCTGGTCATAGTGCCTCTCTACAGTGACACAATCAATTCCCTTATTGGCGTTGGTATTGCCCTCTCAGGCATTCCTGCATATTATTTGGGAGTCTATCTGCCAGCTGAAAAACGACCTAAATGTCTACTTTGGCTCTCTGGTAAGCAACATCACATCCTAGTCACCGTGCCAAAACCTTGGTCAGAAGAAAGAGAGAATAATTTTTCCTATAATCCTTTTCTTTATGAAGTTTTGCTGTGCTTTGGTATGTGGCATGTCTGAGATCATCTGCTTCATCACATGGTCCTGAAAACAAAACCATGCTTACCTGTATAAAACAGTCCCATATGTGGATGTCATATGGTCATCTGACATTTGTGGTGTTGAACCATTTCAATGTGTTGGCTCAATAAAAGCCATGTAGGACTGTGAATACTAAATCTGTGCTTTTTAACACCCTGGAAGGCAGAAATACCAGAACATCTTTGCTTCTTCACTTTCCATCCAAGGAATGGAACATGCGAATCAGAGGAGACCACAGATTTTCAGAAACAATGAAATAATTAATTATTGTCTTGAAGGGTAGTTGCCTCAAATTCAGGCAGTCTTGAAAAGAAAATCTTTAATATTTTTAATCATTTTGAATTCAGCTATAAAGTCAATGAAAATTGATGAAATCTGATTAAACAAGAATTTCAGTTTAATTATTGACCTCTTTTGCCTTTAGCTATTTATAAGATATACTTAATTCGATTGATTAAGGTGTTTTAAGATTTTCCTAATATCTGTGTAGTGTTTTCAAATCCTCAAAATCCAGATGTATATCTAAGATCTATTATAACTCTGTCTCACATTTTTGCCAGTACAGCTACAACAACGAAGTATGTTCAGATGCTCTTCTACTGTGCTCTGTCGGACCTGGACATAGACGTGGAACCCACAGCAGCTAAGAGTAAATAGAGTTGCCTCAGCATCAAGAACTGTGCCTTGACATCTCCTTTCTGGAACAATTTTTATCATCTGAAGTTCTCCCCATATGTTCAGTCATACGAGAGCACTAACCACTGTGCTGTGCGTCAGTTTGATGCCAGTTCAGTTGTGATGGTTTTATAAAACACTCTGTTTTCCAGGATTTCTTTTTAAAATTCTGTTCGTTAATAGTGAGTTATCATGTAACATTTTGCAACTATAAAGCACTTAATGAACAAACATTTATTAGTAGATAAGTGCTAAATATTAAAGGCAAAAGAAAAGTAAAAAATGTTAGATCAGATCTTTTCAAGATTCAAAGTCTGTGTTTGAAAGTAGAAACCATAGTATTAGTCTAAAAAGAAAACTAAATTCTTAGCCAAAGTGAAAAAATATATAATTCTTGCTGGTAGACATGCTTTGAGTCAATGCAATATTAGTGTTAAATTATTCTAATGCATAATCCTGGCATACACAGTTTGCCAAAAGCAGAAAACCAAAGGGTTTATTCATTAAAGTTCTGTGAGAAATTCTCATTTGATGATAGTCCACATACATTGCTCTTTTGTAGAAAAGGTGTTTCCAACAAACAAATGATACCACTGTACTGAAGTACTTTTGCTTTCCAGCAGAACAGTCTGCCATGGAGCACTTCAAGGCACTGAGTCACATTCCAGCTAGTGTATATTCAGGGAAAACACTTCACCTTCTCAAACTGTCCTTTGCTTGCCTAGAGGTATCAAAAGTGTGATCCCATGAATCATACTGATTTTTTCCACAGTGGAACTTATTTAAGAAATTCACAAGGACAAATTAAAAATTGATGTTTTTCAAAATTCCTTGAGCCTAACCCTTGAGACCTCACCAGTTTCTGCTGGCAAGGTAACCTGCAGGTCTCCTGCTGAGCACACAGAGAGCCTCCAGAGAGGTCTTCACACCACGTAGGTGCCTGTTGCTCAATATCCAGCACAGACACTTGCACTGGACAGGTGCACCCACCAGTGGGTGCCGTGAAAGAAAAGGACAGTTAAGAACTAGGGATGTTCTCCTGAATGTGAAATTTTTCAGTGTGGCACACAGGAATGTGCAACTAGTCGTAATTCTTAGTCTTCTGAAATGGAAAAGACAATAACTGTTAGGGAAAAGAAAAAAGCCACCAGCCTTGCAATCTGGACCATAAAAACAGGTGTTCCAGCTCTAATACAGTTTGTTGATATGCAGCACCATTTGTAATCCTTGTTGGCAAGTCATACTTCCTTTCTGGTTTCATATTTAAATGTAACATACATTGTTTCTAATTTGAATTTCACCATTCCTCTTCAGTTAACCTTGACTAAGGTAATTTAATCTTATACAAGTTCCTGTAGCTTCCAGAATTGTGTGTTATTGATATCTGCTCAGAGAAAGAGCAATGGAATAGGCAATTGTTATTACTCAAGCCTCTCTTCATTCCCTCCCCACACTGCAAAGTCATTTGGAGGATTGCAATTTCATGCATCTAGGGTGCAGTTTGGTTTGCCCAGCTCAGAACATCCCCATGTACTCTTCACACCCAACACAAGCCTCTGTTACAGTATAGCACCACTGTGATCCTGCCCTATGATTGTACAGAAATTCTGCATTTTCGCCTCATCTCTTACAAAGCACTGCTTAGTGACAGAGCTGTGGTCCCAGACTGTATCAGGGCACAGAGAGAGTACAAACCCTCCAAGCTGCACCAAACTAAACGTGACAGTCTTTGCCTCCAGAGTTCAAAGTCATGCTTGGTGCTGAGCCATGTGTCACACCAAGACAGCGCTGTACCATCCTCTGAAGTTTTTCAATGCAGGACCAAAATTTCTAAATTATTTGAGGCACCTAAGGTGACATCTCAGGTGGTAACAGCAGGCATTACAGGGAGTGTAATAAGAGCTACGAAATTAGACCATTTCCAAACAAAATTCTGAGCTGACAAACATCTTTTGTTGTCTGTTCTTTGCCAAAATCTTTTTTTGCATGAATCTGTGTATTTGGTCTGGCTGAGATGGAGTTAATTTTCCCCACAGCAGCCCTCACAGTGCTGTTCTGTGCCTTGGTAGCTGGAAAGGTGTTGATAACACATCAGTGTTTTGGCTACTGCTGAGCAGTGCTGGCACAGCATCAGCGCTGTCTCCCCAACATTCCACTCCCAAGCAGTAGGCTGGCAAGATCCTGGGAGGGGACGCAGCTGGGACAGCTGACCCAAATTAACCAAAGGGATTTTCCATACTATATGACATCAGCTTAGATATAAAAGTTAAGAAAAGTAGGAGGAAGGTGGGGCATTTGTTAGTTGCAAAGTTTGCCTTCTGGAGCAATCGCTACCCGTTCTGAAGCCCTGCTTCCCAGGATGTGGCTGGACATTGCTCGCTGATGGAAAGTAGAGAATAAAATTATTTTTTCCCCTCTTTCTTTGTGCATGCACAAACTTTTGCTTTTGTAAACTGCCTTATCCCAACCTCCAATTTGTTTTCCATCTTATTTTCTCTCCCCTGTCCCACTGAGAAGGGGGAGTGATAGAGCAGCTTGGTGGGCACTGGGCATCGAGCAAAGGTCAACCCAGCACAGCCTCTTGACTGTAAATAAAATTACTGAAATTCTCTGAACATTGGAATCTCAGAAATGTTAATGTGATTGTTGATTTTTCACTCCTTACAAATAATACATGTAAGTTATTGCCAAATACCTAAAGCAAGTCATAGATGCTGCAAGTGTTTAAAGAAATAAACATCTGATTCTTGGCAAATTCTATAGTTGTGTGGCTTTAAAGCATAAAAATAGTACTGTGAGAGAAATTTGCCCTGCTTTACATCTCACCAGTTGGGTTGCCAGGAGAGAAGTGAGACTAACTCTTCTTTGTGTTCTCTATAAATCAATAAAAAATCATTTATGGAAGGAAAAATTTCTAGTTGCTCTCAGATGGGACATATAAGCAATTCAAGCACTTTCTTGCTCTGAGTTAATTTTTTTTTTCTACATTATTCACAGGTGCTCAATTACACAGTAAGACAATAAACCATTTTACTTTTCAGAGACAGTCTTGGCACCTAGGCTAAGTATCTCATCATTAAATATCATAATATTAGGGGGAGGCTGTTTTAAATCTACTTTGCCAGCTGGCATCTCCCTGGTGGGAGGGACTGGGATGTGGACAACACTGGAAGCCTCTGGAGGATGCAGCCCCTGGAGGTGAAGGCTGCACTGCAAGGCTTTACAGGAGCCTGGCAGGCTGCAGGGACAAGACACCCTGGTGAATAGCCCACCTGCAGAGCTGGGGAAGGGCTTTCAGGAGCAAAAGCTGGGGCGATACAGTACTAGGGGATTATACTAGCTCTTATTTAGGAATTAAGAAAATACGGGATTCTTGCTTTTTACAAAAAGTCACAGTTCTTTAAATAAAAACAAGAGAAGAGGATTGGTGTCAGATGCCATTTCTGTGTCAGCAAAGGAAAACAGAAGCTGCTGTTGATAGAGGAAACACTGTCAGCCACAGCAAGTCTGAAGATGTCTGGGCTTTGCATGAGCCTGAAGAGGCATAAGGGCTGTTGTGTGTTCCCTGGATAGAGAGGTGAGGAAATGCCTTCATCTATCAAGTAGGATGAGGATAGAGAAGTGTGAAACTACGTGGGAGTTGCACAACCAGACACTGGGACAGGTCACAGCTCTGCCATACCATAAGATGAAAGGCCTTCGCTACGTGTGAGACTTGAAACTGAAGATACTTCCTAATATATTTCTTGAAATTTACCTTCATTGTGTAACAGAAACTTAAGAAGTATTATTGCACAATCTCTCAATCTGTAGTATGAGCTTTGTCAAGTCCCGGTTCTGATAAGATAGCAGGTTTTGTAAATCTTCCCTTTTTTTTTCTTCAGGATTGACTTTCTGACTTATGAGGAGTGGCAGCCAAGCAACTATGTGAAGTTCTATAATTTTGCAAGTGTCTCTAAAGCTCTAAAATTAAAAGAAAAAAAATGTGAATGAGAAAAATAAAATGCAAACCTAAATAAGATGACACAAAGTAAGAGGAAAATTAGCTACTTTGTCTTGTACATCAAGAGGCTAGATTATTACCACAGGAAAAAATTATAAACACTTTTTTAGGAGCACACATTTAATGTAATGGATGCTACTGAAAAACATAAAAGGTAAGTGGGCTACTGAAATGTCTAGTTATTAGCTACCTTGAAAGGTCAATATTAGAGTCAAAAGAATGGAGTGGAATTGCAGTTACATGACCATGGGTTTGAAACATGAGATGTCAACATTAAAGCAAATGATCAAGAGTTGATCTTCTTAGGAAGAATAAATGAGAATGAATTGGATCATGCTACAATTCAATTCAAAAAAACCCAAAACAAAACAGTAGAAATTAGTAAGTGTTTAAACAGCTATTCATCCAAACCGTTCTGTCTGTGAAGTGATAGAAATGAATACAGTTCAGCAAACACAGAGAACAAAGATCAATTCAGTAATATATTTACATAATGCTCAGAAATGTTCATTTCCCAGAGCCAAAAACAACTGTGAGCCACACCTGGTGGAGGGAGAGAGGGCAAAAAGAGTTTACACTGGAAGAAAACCTGCTTGGTGAGGTTTGAGAACGTTCTACCTATATGCAGAGACCAGAGGGGGGGAAAAAATGAAAAAAGAAAAGAAAAGAGAAAAGA
>QWTY01001840.1:0-40053 GCA_008033365.1 Pseudorectes ferrugineus | reverse complement strand
TGCTTCCCATCCTCCCTCTTTCCCCCTGGGATATGAAGGAGATAACATTGCCCGGGTGGAGTTCTGGGCTTTGACCTGGAGGGCAGTGCTCAGCATGGAGGGGTGGGCAAGGGGCCACAGTGGCCACACTTCCCTTCCGTATGAGATTCCACCTCTGTATGATTTGCCTTCCCACCTTCTCCAGGCCATGTAGCATGGATGAGGGTATTCCATGGCTCTCTTCATTCCCATAGCTGGAAGATGGCTCGTGGTCTGCCCTCCCCCAGCCAAGGGGACCAGGTGCTTTGCTCATCCCTGTGGTTGTTGTGACATGGGAAATGTCCTCAGTGCTACTCTGTTCACTCAGGCTTGGCCAGCAGCCCAGCAACTTGTTATTTCCCAGGTGGCTGGGGAGTTGCACTCCTACATTTTTTTGCTTGTTTGGGGTTTTTTTGCTTCCCCCACTTGGAACAAAATCAGCTGAGCTGGGACTAAACCTATTGTAGGCCTGTTCTCTATGAGCATCTCTGTCTTACTGGAGGGCAGCAGGGAGCCCATCCTGGGGACTAGGGACCCTGGGTCACTGTGGCTGGTTCCTCTCTTTGCTCCAGATCTCCCTGAGTGGAATTTTGATGGCTCCAGCACGTACCAGTCCGAAGGCTCCAACAGTGACATGTACCTGCGACCTGCTGCCATGTTTCGGGACCCTTTCCGCAAGGACCCCAATAAACTCGTTCTCTGCGAGGTCTTCAAATACAACCGCCAGTCTGCAGGTGAATGAATGGATCTTCTTCCTTCTCCTGGTGGAGGTGATGTTCCTGTGAAGGGGAATGGGAGACCTGCCCAAGTGCTGTCTGTGCCCTTAGCATGACACAGAAATAATCCCTGCCTTGAAAGTAAAGGGCAAACAAAGTGATGGAGAAAGGGCTGGGCTTGGGATTCTTCAACACTGCTGGGACTCAAACTGTAAAAAAAGTGGAAATGGGGAGTGGAGGTGCTCATGAGCCTCGTGTTGCTTTTCCGTTCCAGAGTCAAATCTCCGGCACACCTGCCGGAGGATTATGGACATGGTGTCCAACCAGCACCCCTGGTTTGGGATGGAGCAGGAGTACACTCTCCTGGGGACAGATGGACATCCATTTGGCTGGCCTTCCAATGGCTTCCCTGGACCCCAAGGTAATCTTTTGGGAGCCTGGACCAAGTCAGGAGTGTTTGAACTGAGCTCTGTGTGATACAGCTTCAGGCGAGCTGAGGGATCCAAGGTGTTCCTAGAACTGAAGGTGGACAGTAGAAAGCGGGATATTGGCAAAAACTAACCATGAGATTAAATTTGTTACAGAAAGGCTGAGGTGGGGATTGGCCACATCCAAATTTGCTGCTTGGTTTGTTGGTCTGGAGGGGACTTAAACTCAGGGGGAGACTTAAACTCAGCTCTCCATCCGTGTTTTACTCTGCTAGTTCTTCCATGAGAAACAGATCTTGAGGTTTTTCCACACCCCCCAAGCCTTTGGAAAGTTCTCCCCTGTGCATGCTGGGTCTTCAGTGAATAGGCAACGTTTTTCCCTGTGGAGGCTGATGTTCCCTTGTGTTGTTGCAGGTCCATATTACTGCGGTGTAGGGGCAGACAAAGCCTATGGCAGGGACATTGTGGAGGCCCACTACCGAGCGTGCCTTTATGCCGGCGTGAAAATCGGAGGAACCAATGCAGAAGTGATGCCAGCCCAGGTAAATAATTTTAAGATGCCTCACAGAGCGAGAGAGTAGTATGGAAAAATCCCAGGCAGCAGGAGCTGTGTCAGCCTGCTCTGAGCTGTGTGGCTGTGCCGAGGATCAGTGGGTGGGAGGTGCCTGTCTCCACCCCACTGAGTCCATGACACCTTCTCCTTGCAGTGGGAGTTCCAGGTGGGACCATGCGAAGGGATTGAGATGGGGGATCACCTCTGGATCGCGCGCTTCATCCTGCACCGGGTGTGCGAGGACTTTGGGGTTGTGGTGTCCTTCGATCCCAAGCCCATCCCTGGGAACTGGAACGGTGCTGGCTGCCACACCAACTTCAGCACCAAGAGCATGAGGGAAGAAGGAGGTCTCAAGTAAGTATTGAGTTGTTTACTGGGCAGCAGGATTTTGCAATGCTTTGGATGACACAGGAGTTGTTGCTCTGGTGCTTGGCCTGACATCTGAGTCTTTCTTCTGGATGGGTTTTTTTTGGTTGTTTTGGTTTTGTGGTTTCTTTTTTTTTAATATGTATTTTTTAATAATGATACATTCTCATGTTGATGGTTGGTGGGCAATTCAGCCAGCAGTACAGCTCCACCACTGCTGGTGGAAGTACAGGCAGCCATGCAACTATCTGTAACAGCCTGTCTGGCTCCTGACCTGCTGGTGCTGGGAACAAACAAACAAACTCAGCACAGGCCTTTTTTTATTATTTCTTTATAACCATGATGAAAGAGAAAGACCATTTGCTTCTGTCTAGGCAAGGCTGACGTGTTTTCTTAAAGATGAACATCCTAAAAATGCATCCTGAGTTCCTGTATGGGACTGGTGTGCTGAGTGCAGCCAGGGACCCTGTGTCACTGGAGCTGTGTGGAGGGATCCATCCTGGCAGCTCTGTTTTCTTGCCTTAATCTTAGTGATGCCCTGAGATAATGGGACAGCCCATGACTCTGTGAGCTTCATTAATAGAAACTCCAGTGTTGAGAGATCTCTGCTCTGAAAGCAGGTGGAAGTGGGAAGTTTAACTGGTGGTGTCTCACAGACAGCACTCCCTAGGGAGCCTGTGGGATTTTGCCATGAGGATCCTTTTCCTGGGTCAGCAGTAGGAGTGGAGAGAAACCTTGTTTTGGGATGAACAGCCAAGTGGGTTGTGGGGCACAGGGCATCATCATGAAATGGCTCAGGGACAGCAGTTAACCTCGTGTCACTTTGACACGACAGTCCAGAGGGGTTCAGCTCGTCCTGTCCCTCACTGTGTCATCCCGTCCCTCCCTCCCTCCCTCCCTCCTTCCGCAGGCACATCGAGGAGGCCATCGAGAAGCTGAGCAAGCGCCACCAGTACCACATCCGTGCCTACGACCCCAAGGGGGGACTGGACAATGCCAGGCGCCTGACGGGCTTCCATGAGACGTCCAACATCAATGAGTTTTCCGCCGGTGTGGCCAACCGCGGCGCCAGCATCCGCATCCCGCGCAATGTGGGCCACGAGAAGAAGGGCTACTTCGAGGACCGCAGGCCCTCTGCCAACTGTGACCCCTACGCTGTGACAGAGGCCCTGGTGCGCACATGTCTCCTCAACGAAACCGGGGACGAGCCTTTTGAGTACAAGAACTAAGCAGACTGCGCCCCACAGACACCGCCTCCCCCCGCGCTCCTAAACTTCCCTTCTAGATGTAATCCCAAGGGTACAAGATAACATGTTTTGTGTCTCAGTAACTCTTGTTGTCTTGAGGTGGGGAGGAGGGCAGGTTTAGTTTTATTGATGTCTGTTTGTCGTTGACTCTTCAGAAGACGAGAGGAGGACGGGGTGTTAGAGAATTTTTAACCACTGTTTTATTTTTTTGTCTAATTCATGTATACATCCGATGGGATCCAGTGGCTTCCAGGGACAGACTGCACATGCAGAAAGCCAGTAGGAGAGGAGAAAACTTAAAACAGAGTCAGATTTGGGGTGTCAGCCCTGCTGCTGGCTCTCTCCAGACTGATGGCTCTCTAAGGTTGGTGCCTTTCTGTGGAGAAGGGAAGATGGGAGCTGTGGTGATGGGAGCTGTGCGTGTGCTCCTGCCTGTGTGGGGAGATGACAGGGAGATCATTGCCCTCTGCCCACTCTGAGGTTTCTGGGAATCTTCTGGCATTAAGCTCAGCATAGGAGCATTGAGGAGAACTCTTGGTTCTGTCACTGGAAGTCATCCGATCTCTGGCTTGTAACACAGAGTGAAGTAGTATTTTTCTATTTAAATATAAAAACAGCAAAAAAAATTATATATGGAAGTGGTTTTTTCTTAAAGAGATGATGTTCCAATGCCTCATCCAGCCAGAGCCAGGCAGAGCTCTTGCAGATGCTGTCAGAGGCCTCCAGGTGGGACTGAGGGTGAGCTTGGAGGGAGACTTGGATGAGATTTGTTCCAGCATGGAGTGGAGCTTGCAGGAGGGGGTTCCCAGAGTGGAAAGCCTGCAGAAGCATTTGTCACTGTAACTCGAGTGGCTGTGACACATTCAGAGTGAGAGGAAGGTGTCCTGAACCAACAGTTGACTGGTCAACAGCGTTCCGGACAGAGCTGTGGGTGTGTCACCTGTCCAGCAGGGCTAGCACGTCACTAAAGCAGGGCTTTTGATAAAGGTTAAAAAAAAAAAGAAAAAAAAAAAAAAAGAGGTTTTAATTTTTTTTTCATAATGTTCTTAGTTTATCTGACTGAATGGTTTTACAGAGACCGTTGATGCCACTGTTGTGTCCTGGCTCTCGTGGGCTGCCTGCCATCCAGCCAGGATGGGGGCTAGGAGAAGGGAAGGGAGAGGCCACCTGTCCCTCCCAGCCATCCCTGGCACTCCCAGCTCCTGCTGGGGGCTTCAAATGTTCCGGGATTTTACACTTGGGTATCTTAGATGGTGTCAGTTATATTCCGTTGCATTTGGACTTCTTCCCAATAGGTTTTCTTTTTTGTAATAAAAAAAGAAAAAAAGAACAAAACCTTAAATCTGACTTCTGCAGCCTCTTTTTGTATGTGTGTTGCCTTCAGCATTTGAAAGGATTTTGGCTCTGATAGTGGGTAGATGTGGCTTTTCATTTGTGGGGTGTTTTTTGGGGGGGCAGGCATCTTTCAGTCCATGTGTGCTCTCCAGTAAATGGGAATTTGTCAGCAGTGGTTGGTTCTCTGGTGAGTGATGGTCCAGCTGTGGCTTGAATGGGATTCTTTTTGGAATAGGAAAGGCCCTGGGCTTTTGAGTGTCTGTAGGGAGGGTTATGGGGTTGGTACAGATCTTGTGCATTTCTCCAGGGTCCTCCTCACAAGTTCTACAAGATACAGAAATCCCCCAGAAAACAAAACTCCAGCAAACTTAATTTGAAAGGGGGCTTTGTGGAAGAAGACCCGTTCCCACTCTCCCTAAGAAAGAAAATGAGAGAGAAATGAGAAAATGCTGCTTGTCCACCTTTGGCATAAACCTGCTCATTTAGGAAAATAACCAAGGCAGTAAAAATGTCTCATTTTGCTCCTGTGGTCCTTTATTTAGCTTGTGGTGCCATTCCCCAGCTCCCCAGGAGGTGCTTCCTTCAGGAGAGGATGCTTTAACCATTCCCACCTTTAAATCTGGATTAACTGCACCTGAGCATCCTGCTGGGCTGATGAGGCCATTCCTGCTATCATGTTTTTGTGGACGTTTTGTTTTTTCCTGCATCTCCCTTCTGGGGAACATTGAAGGCAGCACCTTCCTCAGCACAGTCCCAAAATTACCCTGTGCCTGTGCCCTGGTAGGGTGGGGTGTGACCGGAACAGAGGAAAAGTGAACACCATGTCCTTTCCTCCCATCCTGACACAGCCACAAGGACTTGGGAGCTGGGGTGCTGCAGCCAAAACAAAGCCAGGCTGCTCTGGGGTAACTCAGGAGCCCAGAAATCTTGAAGTTTTGTTCTGATTTGGGCTCAGGGGCAAGGCAGCTGCTGTTTCTTATGCCTTCCAAGAAAATGTTACAGAGAAAAAATTACACCTGAATTAAGGGAACTTTTCTAAAGGCATTGGCACAGAAGTAGGGACAAGATATGGTTTGGTTTTCTGTTTGTTTTTTGAAAGTTCCTGCACTTACAAACACTGTGAATCTTTGAGGCTGAATCCCTGTCCCTGCAGAGACTATTTCCTCCTGAGGAATAAAAAAATTGGGAAAAGAGTACATGGCTCAGTTTTGGCCACTAAGCATCGCCAAGGCAGGAGGAGCTGATGGGTAGCCAGGTTTTCTGTTTTGCCATAGAAGCATGGAATGGTTTGGTTTGGAAGGGACCTTAAATATCTCATCCCAACCCCCCTGCCAATGGCAGGGACACCTTCCTTGGTTGCTTGGGTTAAAATCTTTGGGAATAACTGTGCCATTTGGGTGTCTGTGAGGAAGATGACATCTCCAGGGTGTCCATCAGGCTGATAAGGGGAGCAGGCATCAGTCCTCTGCTCCTCTGGCTGAACATAAATTTAGGTCAGGAGCTTGATGCTTAATGGTTCCTCTTGTTCTCAGCTGAGAAAGCATTTATCCACTCACTGCACAATTACCCAGCTGAAAACAAGGTTGGAACAACATTGTGCTGGGAAATGGCTTTTCAGATCATTATTAAAAGTATAGGGGGAAAAAAGATTATAATGAATTAGAAGGGAAAAAATTGTTTATTCCCTCTAGGCATTGTTTTCTGACTTTTTGCCTAGAGCCTGCTTGCTGAATCTACTTTGTAGTTACCTAAACACCATTTCCCAGCTCTGTAGGGTAGGGAGGCCTCCTCTTAAGGCCACGCGGCTCTTACAAATTGAGCCTGAAACCCTCAGAAGCTGAATTTACGTCTTATGTATTCATGGAAAACATTTTGACTTTTGATCTGAGCCTCTCAGGAGGAAGTGAATCCTTTTTCTCTGTACTCACACATCCTTAAAATGTGAATAATGATATAGCAAGGATAGGTCCCAAAGGGTTTGCTGGGCACATCCAAGCACCAGGAACTGCTCCAAATGAAGCAGACAAAAATAGCAGCAGCTTTTTGAAGTGCCTGTTGGTTGTGCTCCCTTTTATTCAAACACCAGCTTAGGAGACAAGGCTGCCCCTAACCCATTAATATATCTGATCACACGCCAGGCTTTTCCCCACAACTGGATTTTAAGGCAATCAAAATAAGATTAGCCACAGCTCCCTTCAAATACAGCCTGGAGCACATGAGCTAATCAAGACCACACTTGAAGCATCTTTTCGTGCCAGGCTGTGCCAGCCCAGTTACTGTCTGGGCACAAGGGATTTTCCCTTTCTGCAGAGCCTGGTGTGTCAGGTGTGGCTGCTTGGATTTCTCCTACCCTTTCACACTCCCCGAGTGCCCTGATGCTGCTCCAGTATCCACATCTCACTTCTCTTACTATTTTGTGGGGATTTTTTAGTGCTATTTGATCTTCCTTGATAACCTTTTTTTGGTAGATCAGCCTTCACATGCTTCCACAGCCTCTGACTGAACACACCTCTCCCTGAACACATCTGGAGGAGGAATCAGCCAGCCTTAGGTGGGTCAGGATTTGCTGAGCTGTCTTTTGGATGCCCTTACCTGGGGGAGAAGAGAGGCAGTTCTTGTTGCTGGGTGAAACTGTTTTTATTTCTCCAAGTCTATGTTTTCCCTTTTTCCTGGGATGTTGATACTGGCCTGTGTGAGTGTCCTGCGTCTCCTTCTGCCCGTGGAGGATGGGAAGGGATGGCCCCAGGGAGGGAGCCAGGCACAGACTGCTGAGGGGGTGATTTGCAGAGCTCTGCAAGAGCCTCTGTTCGGGCTTGAAGCTCCTGTTATCAGAGCAGCCCTGCTTTGTTCTCTTGAAATCCCTCTTGGAGCTCCAGCAGCTCCTCCAATGTGGGGCCTGGAGGAGTCATGGCTGAGATATACACTTGCAGTTCTTCAGCTGATAAAAGCCTTAGGAAAAGTGGCTGGAGGTCCTTTGTCCCCTCGAAGGAGGCCAGGGCATGCTCTGGAAGGGTGCCGGAGACAGGTCAGGTGTGGCCAGTGGGTAATTTCTTGTGTGACCCCTTTGAGCAAAGTGGTGGAGCTGGGAGGGGACTCCTGCTACCACACACATTCATAATTCAGCTTCACCTGAGCCGGGATTTCATCCCACTTGTTCAGTTACTGATTAAACTGAGGACAGCTGCTTAGGAAACAAGTGGGAGCTCTTGAAAGGGAAGATCTCCTTAGGTCTGCCTGGCTTCCCCAGCCAGCTGGATGCAGAGTCAGACCTGGGCTGGCTCCTGAGTGGGTCCTCCACCTACGAGTGGTTCTCCAGGCTCTCCAGCTGGGACTGACAACCTCTTTGCAGTGCCTGGTTTCAACATGTCCCGTGTGGATGTAAATTGAGTTCTGACTCTTTGCTTGCTGATACAGGGGCCAGTCCATTTGTAGGATCTGCTTTCCCTGAGGCCATGCAGGTTATGCGGGATATAAGTCACTGAGTGATGATTCATCTGGATGCCTAAAGATGTCACTTGTGAATTGCCTGGTTCATGAATGGTGATCTCAGTCTGATCCTTGTGACTCCACCCTGAGCCAGTGCTGGCTGTTTGGGGACTGTTCCTCCTTTTTGTGCAATGACCTCTGAGGGGAACATGTGGAGAAGGGCTCTGGGCAGACACAATCCTGCTGCTCTCTACACTGAAGCATCTCCAGGAGCTCCATTCCCAATGGGAGATTATGTCAATCAGAGCATCTCCAAGCTACCTCTGGAGGTGTCTGTGTTCAGAAGGAATGGGATTTGGGGCTGGGTGCTTCTTGCAGGTTAGCCCCCCAAAACCTGCAGTGGTTGACCTCAACGGGAACCTGATTGACTGAGGAGAAAACCAGGGTCAGAGAGGTAAATTGGGAGGGAAATCCACATTCTGTGACTCCAGACTGAATACTAGGACTGCAGCTCTTCACAGTCTTGTAGGAGGACTGGACCCTTCTCCCTCACTGCTCCCTTCCTTTCCTTCCCTGGTGAGATGGTGCAAGTTTGGGGTAGCAGTGCAGGGGGCAGCGAGGCTTTACTTCAGCCAAAAAATGTCTTTCTTTTTCTTTCTTTCCTCCCATCCTGGCCTGCCCACAGGCTGGCATGGCCATGCTATTTTGCTTTCATAAGCTGCATTATGTAAGCTGACTCTTGAGTGGGGATGCAGTGCCAACTTGGACTCCGCAGTGGGAAGGAGCCACATTCCTCAGCACTGGGTTTAATCCCTGCCTCCAGCCACAGTTGGTTTGCTAAGAGGAATCTGAGGGCTGTGCTGAGGTTTCTAATCCCTTGCCCCAGGTGGAGCCAGCTTGTTTGTAGGAGAGCCCTGCTCTCCTTTGTCAACAGGTTGTGCCCAGGTCTCCTCCTAGCAAGCCCTCTTGAGGAGGGTTGGCCCAGGCATGCACAGCACACCTTGGGACCCTCCTCTCCTCCCCGTGTTTGCTGAACTCTCTGTGCTCCTTGGCTTCACTTTCACTTGCTCAAAAAGGCTGCTGAGGGAGGAAAATGGAAATGGAAGCTTCCACAATCCCAGCCCCAGAAAACAATGGCAAAGGTGGGTTGCCAGACAGGCATGGAAAACAGCCTGAGGAAGACCATATTGGTGCCAACAACTTCTCCACCTGTCCCAGCATTGACTGTCCTCCCAGTGTCCCATCTGTAGGACGCGATTCCTGTCCCACCAAAAATCTGGAGATCCTGAACCCAGGGGTCCTGTGGCAACATCCTGGCTGGGTGGAGGGTGCAGGACAGCAATGGGTGCTTAGCAGGGTGTTTGGTGGCTCCCCAGCAGCCTCAGCCCACTGCCTTAACTCCTTGCAGTTAGGATTGATGATCTTCAGGACCCCATTTGGCTGGGCATGGGCCATGTGGGTTCAGAAGGAAAGGTCTTCACCCTCCACGCGGGTTTGAGATGAAGCTGACAGCAGCAGTGCCTTGTTTTCATGTCCTGTGGGTGGATGAGGCACCAGACTCCACAGTTTTTGCTGGCAGCTCCCCCCAGTGTCAAACACGTTGTTAAAATGAGAAATACTAATCAGACCCAGGGTTAGGCTGTTATTTCTCATCACAAAGCTGTGTGGCTCGAACCCATCCATGGCTTGTGGAGATGCTGAGCAGCTGCTGAATTGCCCAGCTGCCTCTGTCCTGAGCCAGAGCCTGTCCAAAATGCCTAAAACACTGGGAAAGCAAGGGAATAGGAGCTTCCTGCCCTACTGAGCTGGATTCTGGCAAGCATGGTGGCCAGCAGGTATTTGGAAAAATTCTGGGACCATTTGCTTCAACCACAAACCCCAATCTGTTCAACACCTCTCCATGTTTAGGGGATTCTGAGCAAGCCCCCAAGTTTGAGGTGGGAATAGACATGCCCAGGGCTATGTTGTCCAGATGCCATTTCCATTTAGGAAGCTGCCTGGGAACAGCTGGGCTTAGAGATGGGCTTAATCTGAAAGTTGGGGGCCAATGCTTCAGATGGCTGAATCACCAAAATCTATGCACTTGCTCTGAAATACAAGATATTTTCAGACCATTTTCCACCCAGACAGGTAACACATGCTCAGTGATTAACTGGCTCCCTCTTTTCCACCCCTCCTTGTGTCTAGGTCTCCTGGCAAGTTCTCCATCTGTTTTTTTAAATGCTTTCACTTTAAAATGGATGCCTTCCCTCCTGGCAAAGGCCCATGCCAGTGATCAGCGGGTGACACTACCACTGTGAGCTGTAGCCCTGTGGGGATGCATTTAATTTAGATTGCTTTGGTGTGGAAGTTTTTTATCTGTAATCTCACTAGGATGAAGAAAACTGCTTGTAGAGGCTAGTTGTGGAAGGAGGTGGCCTCTGGAGTCTTGGAAGGGCTGTCCCTTGCACCATTTTGGCACTGTGCACAGAGCAGGGGGTATGCCCCACGTACCAGGAGTCAGGCACACTCCATGGATGGTGGTCTGGAACCCAAGAGCATCCTAGGAACTGTGGTATGCTAGCAGTCTGTGCCTTGGAAACATCCTGGTCAGAGCAAGGGGTTCCCTCTGGGTTGTTGGGTCTCTGTTTTCATGGGGAGGAAGAAGAGTTGACAACCAAAGTGTGAGTTGTGGAGCTCCTGCATGGCAAACCCTGCTCAGACCTCTCTGAGCATGGTCAGGATAGCTTAGTAACATCCCAGGATACAGGGCAGTGTCCAGGATGCCACAGAAGGTGTCTGACAAGCTGATACAGGCAACAGAGAACAGTAGGAGTTAAATACAGCCTGAATGGTGCTGCTGCAACAGCAGAGGAGCTCCAAGTCACTCTTGTGAGCCAGAGGGGTGGCTCCAAAGCACTTAGGAAGGAATTTTGGCCATTCAATTAGACTCTGCAAGTGGATAGGCCTGAGTCTGCCTGGTTCCTCCTGAAACAAAACACAGCCCTTCTGCATGCTGTGTCTTGCTAGGAGCTTGCTGGTGATCTTGGGCTGGAGAAAGTCATGGAACCTGTAAGATGGGAGTTTCTGCTGGAAGAGATGGTCTTGGCAAACTAGGAATCTCTCTGCAAAGGTTGGGGTAGGGGGATGGCAGGGATGCCACATGGGTTCTGCAGGTGAATGGGATATTTTGGGTGGGAGCTTGTGACAGCTTTGCCCAAAGAGTTCTTTGAGATCCAGCAGCCCACCCTGCTCATCTCCCCCTGCTCATCTCCCCTTCCCTATGCAGCCAGTGGAAACTGCTCCTATGAAATCTAACGCAAGCACTGCAATACTTGTCTTTTTGTTCTGAATAATGTCAGGCCTTTTTTCCGCGAGCGCTATTGAGGCAGCAGCTGTATTTCACCCAGCTGGCAGCACTCAGGGAGGAGATCAAGTGTTCTCAGCAGAGCTGGGCCAGATCTAGGGCTGGGGGAAAGTGGTGCAATTCTGGCTGGCCTCAGCACTGAGCTGCTTTACACCAGCTCTGAACTGGGGTCCCAGACTGGGGCTTTGGGGGATTTTGGGGAGGTGAAATAGTCGTGTGTGCTCAGGGGACTGTGGGAGCAGGAGGATGAGGAGCTGGGCTGCTGCAGGATAGGATTTTAGTCTTGTGGGTCACTTGTTGTTGGGCAGTCCTCTTCTGAACCCAAAAAACCAGGAGCACCTGGAGCTGTGTGTGTGTATTTCTCCACTCTGCCTGAGCATGACGCAAGAGCAGAGCTCCAGCCCTGCCAAAACATCCCACGCTTCTGGGAAGTGTCCTCGGCACCGTGTGCTTGTGCCATGGGATACACTGTGCCTCCCTCTGCCAGGTACCTCTGGGCAGGTGCCAGCCCTTCCTCTGGGCTCGGGAACAGCTTGTTTTGAACGTCAGTGCCATGGGAAACAAAGAAAGCAGGAGCAGGTGTGCCTGCGAGCTCTGCTGACCCATCTCCCTGGCATGAGCAGGAGTTGTTCCTCTGTCCCTGTGCTGCTGGACCCCCGGGATGAGAGGGACCCCTCCTGTTAGCCCATGGTCTGTAGGCCAGACCCCTGTCCTTTGCACATAAGGACTTGGGAAGAAAGGTTGTATTAATTAAAATTGCATCTCCTCTTGATTCTCAGCTCAACCCGTGTCCCTCTGCTCTGTTTCCCCACTAATGGGTAGCTCAGTGTGGGAGTGGGATGAGAAGGATGTTGGAGACAGGAGAAGGCTGGAAGGCAAGGAATATGCTCAGATGAGAGGGTTTTGGTTTGTTTGTTTTGATTTTTTCTTTGGGCAATTCACTATATTCCAGTCATGAGGAAACATGTGACCTCTCTCCGTAAGAAAAACCTGATTTTTTTTAAAATTCTCCTTTTAATTTATTTTGTGGGGGTTTTTTTGTTTGTTTTCTCTCACCTCCAGAGATCTGGTTCTTAGTCCTGAGGGGAGCTTTACTGTCAGAGGTCCATTCTTCTGCTACTATAAGTGATTTCCCCCTGCTTTGCACCTCTCTCCACCCTTCATTGAATAAACAAAAGCCTCTGTCCCGGCCGTGCAGTTCCCAGTACCTGTGGTGGCTGTTTCCAGCTTGCCAAATCTGCAGGGATCGAGGTGGTTCCTCCAGAGGCACGTGGATGTGCTCTCAACACGTGGATGTGTCCTCAACACAGCAGCGACTGGAACCACCAGTGACGGGAGCAGTGGGAGGGAGATGAAGGCATGAAATAAATTATGCCCCTAGATGGCTTTTGCTGCCTGACTTGGTTGCTCTTACCCAGGAGCTGCCCAGGGTTTATTGTCTTGCACATTTCTGCTCCATTCTGTTCATTTGGGTGTGCTGGGCTCATGGCTCCCTTGCACGGATCTGCTTTTCCAGCGCTGTTGACATCTGCTGATTGCTTTCCAACCATTAAACCCAAGACAGAATGGGAAGAGGGGAAGACACCTCATTAATTTTTACTCCGCCCTGCATCCTTCCCAACTCTTTCCCCGGCAGAGATTGGGAGGAACATTACTTTTGCTCACCCTAGCGGTAAATGAGGTGCTGCTTAATTGTCTATCACCACAAAGACAATGTTGGAATCAGGGGGTAAAGGATGCTGTGCTTGACTGTCACTGCATGGCACTTGAGGCAGGATTCCATGTTGAGGCTGCTGCTCTGATTGATGTGGAGTGGGATTTGGGTAAGGTGCATTCCTCCTTGCTGCCTGGATATGGGATGTTCACAGAGGTCCCTGCAGGGGTGGCTGGGCACAGGGAACTTCCCAGAGGAGGAGGAGGAAGAATCACTAGTAACGAGGACAGGAAAAGGGTGAGCTCACTTCTATACAGCCTGTCTTTAGTGGGAGGGATGAAATTATTAACTTGGTGGGAAGGCTGGGGAAGCACAACACCTGGGACAAGTCTCTGGCCTGCCACTGGAGTGAGTTCCTGTGAGCAGCTGGTTGTACACTGTAGTTTGAACCACACCAGCACAGAGTTCAACCCTTGCTTCAGCTCCTCCTAAACACACACCTCCAAGCTGGCAGCAACCTCCCCTCCTCGCCCAGCACATCCCCTGCTTCCCACTGCCGTCCCAGAAATCAGTCTCACAGGGTACACTGTGCCACAGCAAGGTCATGCCCATCAGCTTTGGTTTTTTGGGGGTTGTTTTTTGGCATTTTTCTTGAGTCTGGTGCCATGTTGCAGGTGGTAAGGCAGAATATTGTGCTGCAAAGCAGCTCTGTATTTAGAAGTAGAAGCGAGGCAGAGGATGCATGTTTTTAGCATCCCGAATACGCTGAGATCCAAAACAGTTTGCAGGGAAAACAATTATTGCTATTCCCAGAGTGCCAGAGAAGCCTGGGATCTAACAGCCATATAATGGATGAGCTTGGTGGGTCCTGGCTTGGGTCCTGCTGCTCTCCTGGGACAGGGATGGGGCTGGGCAGGAGCTGGGCTGCCCTGGGTGCCTGTTCTGGTGGGACAGACTTGAGCTTCCATCCCAGCCCAGCTCACTGTGCCCAACCCACCCAATGGTGCTGGGAGCAGCCAAGCAAGACTCAGGCAGCAAAGTCCTCCGCAAATAGGCTCTACTGTCCTTTTCTATGGCCACAGCTGATGTTTTATAGGAGCTGCAGGTGCTTAATATCCAAGGGCTTTTATTTTTTTTTCCAGGTGGGCTTTTTCTAAGCAGGGAGTTAAGAGCATGAACAAAGAACAGGATGATATTCTAAAAGTGGTCATATTTTGCTGTCCCTAAATGTAGCTGCTGTGCCAAATGGACATTCATTTGTCCATGAGATTACCTGCAGGAAGAGGGATTGTAGCAGTGTTGCCCAGTGGCTGCTGGGCTGGTTTTGGGTGATGGGCAAGGCAGTGTTTGTCAGGAAAGGTAAAACATTTTTAGACACTGGGATCACTGGGAAACAAACAGTTCACCTGCTGGCACAAGGGAAAGAAAACAAGAAATGTGTGAGTAGAGACATTGCCAGCTTCAAACCAGCAATGTGAACTGGCTCTGCTCCTGGCCCCTGTTTTGGAGACTTCTTGCTCCAACTCAAACCTGAGGTGGATTTGGGCCAGCATCTCTTTGAGGTTTCCCCAGCTGTTCTGCTAGAAAATAATTCCTTTCACTACAGACTTTAAGGACTTGGCACCTGTAGTTTATCCACTTTAACCTTCCTATGTAAACAAGTCTGAAAGATTCTGTGATTCTGAAAGAGAAGATGTGTGAAGTGCTTTTCACAGCTCCTCACCCCACAGTACCAGGTGAGAGGTGAGTTCCAGGGAGACGGGCAGAGATGGAGAAGGGAGCCTGCTCCAAGAGGGATTAAAGCAAACCCCTGGTCGAACAGATAGTGGTTGAACCCCTCCTGGATCACTCCTGGCCTGGCGTCTTGCTGGGAAAAAGCCGGGGTGATGAACCCGATCTGGCTGTGGTGACGCAGCATCTGGGAAATGCTGCTGGAGGCTTTTTGTGGAAAGACCGCTCCACCTCGTAGGTGTCACAGCAGGACTGGGGTGAAGCAGCAAGCAGGCAGGAGGAACAAAGCCACCTTTGTCACCGTGTGCCCGCTCTGCAGAGCCGGCCCCACGCCAGTGTGGTGCCTGGCTCGTTACCGAGGTCTGGGGGCGGCTGGCTGAGCAGCCAAGAGCTTCCCCGAGCTGGAATTTGGGGCAGTTGCTCTCTCACCTGGAAAAGCAACCTCTCTCCTGGCAGAAGCATAAAGGGGCTTGGATGGGGTAACTGCTGAAACTCCTGATAGAGCCAGCACCTTCCCTCCCAGCCTACCTCAGTATGGTGGAGATGCTCATGTACCTCTCGAGGTGCACCTGGCGTGGCCCTGGTGGGCAGGAGGGTGTAGGAATGGCTGCGTGGCACAGAGAGAGTGGGCACAGCCAGAATTCCTCCGGGAACAGGGTGAGTGGCTCTGCAGGGGCCCCTGGTGGGTGGGGACAGTGCCAGCTCAGCATCACCTCTCTCAGCCAGAGATGCCCTTGGTCCGGCCTGTGCCAAACCAACCTCTGCTGTGCAGAGCCACCCCCTCGCCGGGATGAAGGGACAGCATGGGGATCCACGTGTGTGGGTGTCGGCACTGTATCCTTTGCTCTGGAATAGGAGGAGATGGATTTCTCCGAGTCTAGCATGCACCCTTAAAAATGTCAAATTCTACCCAGGGAATGGAAAAATCCCATCCTCTGGGATCTCCCAGCTGCTTGTTATACCAGCATGAAACCTACTTTAAATCCATGCCCTTATTGGGGCAGGAGAGGATGAATCCCTCCACGTGTTTTTTCTCCAGTTCATCGCTGCAGGGCAGGTGGGAATCACTATCTGCTGGCACATTCCCCCTCCCCTGGGATACCGTTCCTGTCTCACATTGCTGCTCCTGCTTCAAAAACCCCTGGGACTTCGAGAGTTAATTCTCCATCCCAGCTGCTTTCTTCCTCGAGCTCAGCAGGAAGAAGGATTGTGCTAGGCAAGGGGCACCACTGCAGAGGGGGAGGAGGCAAAAAAAAAAAAGTGTCGTGTTTAGACCTTTTACCTAATTTCCAAAGTTTCAGACCTGAGGGCCATAGCAACGGGAGCTGCCAGTGGTGTAATTGGAGGCAGCAGGCAGTGCTGGACTGCCCTCCCAGCTTCCCAAGCAGCATCCCCATGGATGGGACACACTCAGTGTTGAGGCCAATGTTGGCTTTCTGCCACCCCTTCCCCATGGAAAGAGCTGGAGGCATGTGGCTCTGGTTTTTTTTGTGTGTAATTTTTTTTCCCCCCAGCTGATTGCCTTTGCTCATTTCAATTATATTTTCCCTGGTTTCTGTGAGTTTTTTAGGAAGTTCTTGGGCACTTGTGAAACCAGGTTCATCCAGAGGACAAGGCCATATGAACTGTTTGCAGAACTCCAGCAAATAAACAGCATTCTTCCTGATTCCTGATTTGCCCATTTTAATCCAGTGGCCAGCTCAGGCAGAGGCCACAGAGCTCAGCAGCAGCGGGGTGACAGCTTTTGGCAAGTTCTGGACCATGCCCAGCTTCCCAGGTGGTGTGATCAAGCACCATGGAAAGAACTTCTGTCTGGAACCTTTAAATTATGGATTTGAGAGGTAAAAACCCAGTGCCTATCCCATCTGGGGGTCTAAATGTAGAGGGGAGACCTCCTGTGAGCATGGCTTTTTCCCTTGAGGCCATTTGCTGTGCTCAGGAGTGAGGTGGGGGTGATGGATCATGGTGATGAAATGGAAGCAAGGGCTTGGCTCCCTTCCCAGGCAAGGACTGGCATCCCAAAGTATGAGAGGCCAAAAGTCATAAGGTCTTTCTGTGCCCCAGGAAAAGCGCAGGTGACACAAGGCATGGCCAGAGCTCTCAACACCTGACATCTCCCTCACTGCTGGAAAGTTCTCATTGTCATCTGCTTAATGAGGAGAGAAAAACTTCCAAGCATCTTCCTTTGTCTTGCTGCAGTTTGGATGGCCAAAAAAGCATGTTATTCCGTCTAGGCTGCCTTGCCCAGCCATTGCTGCTCTCTAGAGCATGTCTGGGGTGTTTCTCTGTCAGTGATCTGCCGCATGGAGCACATCTCGGGGCTGGAGGCTCGGGGGCTGAGCTTGCAGGGAAGGAAGGGCATACATGAAGTTCACGTTGATGCTGGCCAAGCTGCTGGCTCTCCAGAAGGGCTCATGTCTGCACAACTTCAATCTAGGGCTAAATTTAAACACCGAAATGCAGCTTTTAGGAGCCCAGGGAATAGCCCAGTCCTTGTCTCCTGTGGCTGCCTTCAGCCAGCCCTCCCTTTGGCAAGGGAGAAGCTTTTGTTTCCCTTGGGCTCTGGGCCAGCTTGGAATAAGAACACCAGCAAAACCCTCCCTTGCCCCAGCACAATGAAGCAGCGCTCTCAATTCCCAGATGTGTGGAGGGGAAGTGCCCAGTGTGTCCCTTCCTGATACTTCCCTTCCAGATGTGGAGTGGCAGGGGGCTGGAGACAGCTGGTAGCCAGCCAGGAAGCGGGCTGAGGAGTAGACAGTGGATTTTTCCCCTGGAGACTCTCTGGATCTCACTGCCTGTGGCCGAGGGAAGTGGTGTGAGTGCTCTGCCAGCTGTTCAGCTGGTTTGAAACAACTTGAGAGTGCTCAGTGCTGCAGGGAGGAAATGACCCACCAGGAAAGGTGAGGATGCCTTCCCTCTCAGATGTGTCTGCATCCTCAAGGAACCCTCAGTCCCTATCTTCTCCTCAAAAAGCTCTTGGTCCTCATCATTTCCCCCTGAGCATCACCAACAGGGCTGGACTCTGTTAAAATCCCTGCAGGCAGCTTGATGGGCCAGAGACACATCCCTGCTCAGTCCTCCTGTCCAGGGACAGGGGTCAACATGGAACCACCTCATGCACGAAGCCTTGTGCCAAGGTCATGCTGAATGAGTCTGAAGTGAGCTGGGGTTCCCTGTGGGATGAATCTGGAGATTGAAGCCTGTCCCCCTTGGAATGATGTAGGGGTGTTTCAGGTTCAGCTGAAAGGTCCCTCTTTTGGGCAATCCCCCAGGATTTGGGCAGCACAGGAAGGGGCTGCCCATGGGCACAGCTGCCTCTCAGGGTGCTGGTGGGTGATGCAAGCCAGGGCACTGCATCCTGTGACCCAGGCTGGCTGTACCCACCCAGTGGAAAATTCCTCCATCCCATGGGCAACGTCCTTCTGCCTTTATTTTGAAGCAGCTTGCTGAGGACACAGCCAGTGCAGGAGATAATAGGTGCTGACAGGGGCCTGGCTGCTAACTGGGGTTTTGCCAGGGCTCCCATGATATTTGCAATTAAAGGAAGGTGGGAGGGAGTTGGTGGAGGAGGAGGACAACAGGACACAGATGTGACAGAGAGACAGAGCCTGTGGAGGAGCTGGGGATGTCTGAGGAGGTCACAGGGAGGGATCCTCACACTTAAAGCCAGCGTCGGGATTACTCACACCCATGACATCAGCCTAGGGGCCCTCCCAAGCTGTCCCTGTGCTGTGAAGGCTGGGACAGGGTGTTCCCATGTGTGGGATGGGGATTCAGACCCCGCACGGTGTCAAGGCTGATCCATCACCATGTGGCAGCAGTGCTGAGCGTTGGGGGTGGTCACCTGAAATTCGGGGCTGCTCATGGCATTTCCCTGCAGTCCTGCAGGGGCTGTCTGCTTCTTCTTTTCACATCCTTCCCTTCCCTTTCTCCTTTCCTCTCATTTTCATGCAGCGGTACTGGCCACCAGTATTCCAGAGCCCACCCAATGGGGTGGATGCTGTCCTGACCCTTTGCAAATCCAACCATTTATTTACAAAGCTTTTTCTTTGCCCAGATTGAATTTTCCACAAATTAGAGCAAATTTGAATTGGATCTTTGTTCACAGGGGAAAAATGAACACCAGAAAAAAGCCCAGGAGATTTAAGTTTACTTTCAGCTTGAAGCTGTTTCATTTGCCATGAAGGAATTGTGCAGGTGTCTCAACAAAACACTTCAGGGGTTTTTGCAAGATTAGATCTTGTTGTTTGTCTTCCTGAATGTGTAAAAATATCCCAGGGAAACCTCTGCCCTAATGGCAACTCAGGATAGCTTCCAGTCTATCTCAAAAAGAAATCTGGAATAAAAATAGAAAGATTTGGACACACAAGACCCTCTGAAATATGTAAACAATCTGTCTTAGGAAGGGATATATTTAAAGCAAATCAGAGAGAAAATAGATCAGGAGTCCTGAGGAGGTGCTGGACATGATGCTGGAGATCATGGGGGTAGTTCAGATGGGGCACAAGGTAAAGCCCAGCTGTGGGTGATGCTATTCCCAAAAGGGAGGGACAAGAAATGATTTACACCAGGCTGTAAAGCCAGGGCTGTGCTGTGCCTGGCCGTGGAGTGGTTCATTGCTTGATTCCAGTTATGGGATCCCAGTCCAGAACACCTGCAAAAAGGGCACATGGATTGAGGAGAGCTTTGGACCAGCATCTGTGAGGATTTACTTCCCTCTGGCCTGCCCTGCTGGGATCAGAGGCATGGAGGGTCTTGGGAAAAGGGAGCATGAGCAAGCAAGTGGCTTGCTGTCCTAATGCCTGGGTTTGCAAGTGATGGTCAGACTCACACCCTGTTTTCCTGCACAGGTAAGAGGTCCAAAAACAATTTAGAGAGTCTGGACTCCAGGACTTTATTCCTTTATTCCACCCCAGAGGGGCGGCCTGGGGCTCTGGTGTCACCTGAACAGCCTCACAGCACAGGATGGGAGGAAACCCAGGATTTAACCATCCCCTTGGAAGACTGGAGACCTCCAGCATCTCTGGCATGGCTTTAAATTAAGAGATGGGAAAAATTAGAAGCATGAGGAGGGGAAGGAGAATTTTGAAAAGGGAAGGGATCAGCCAGGGAGGAGGAGAGGAGCAAGGAAGGGGTGGCTGCTCCCTGCCAGTCGCTTGGGAAATATCGGCAGCAGTCACGTGAGAAGTTGTGCTTTTGGCATAACCTGCGTGTTTGTGCAGCACGGGGAGGGGTGTGAAATCACTTCCTGCTTCCAGGAATCCTCCCGGCACGGGATACACGGCGGGGAGCTGGTAAACATGAGACCACCGCTGGCCTGTAACCCAGTTGAGTCCCTGCATCAGCTGCTCCTTGCCCGGGGACCTCGCTCGCCTGGTGCCTTCCCGGGGTGGCAGCGCATGAGACAGCATGTCCCAGGGCAGGGGGCATCACCAGCGGGGGGACAGGAGCGATGGGAATGGCGGGGGGAGCTTGCACTGGGAGTCTGGGGACGGGGAAGCTTCTCCATGTCAGGGTGCGTGGATATTCCTCGGGTGCAGCCCGGGTCCGAATCCTCTCCCAATGTTAGGAACAGCCCCTTGGCCGAGGGACAAACCTCTCCCCCACGCTCCCCTTCCCCAGCTCGGCGTCCCGGCGGCGGCAGGAGCTGTGGGTGACATCCTGCACCCATTCACAGATAACACCGCTCCCTGTACCGGCTGCCAGCGCGCCTCCAGCGGCTCCTAATCTGCCTGCCCACAAAAATACACCTCCTTTGGGCTCTCCGCCCCCCTCCCCTGCCTCCCAGGAGAACTTGTTTATTGCTGGGTGCAGGGAAACCGTGACCTCCACTGCCTGCTGTCCCCTTTGGCTCCCTGTCCCTGGAACATGGTGGATGGGGACGTGCAAAGGGATGAAGGCAGGGCAGGTGGCAGGGCCCCCAGATGTGAAAGGAGCAGGGTGGGAAGGGGGTTTTGCAATCACAAAACATCACATTAATTAAACCAGTGGCAGGCTTAGGGATGGTTTCTGTTAACGACATGCATGTGGGGACTGAGTATGGATGATCCCAAGAAGGAGGAAGGCGAGACCTGGAGAGGAAGGAATGGGGGTGAAATTAGTTGCTGTGGAGCATAAAGTCAAGCAGATGAGGATGGGGAAAAAAAAGCTCCTGCTGCTGCTTTGGGGCTTGTCTGAAGTGGCAGAGGAGGGGGTGGCTGGGGACAAGGACCCCATGAGGGTGGGATGATCTCAGTGGGTGGGGATGTGATCCCCATGGCACAGGGGACTGCTGTGTCCCCTGCACCCAGCCTGGCCTGTCTGCAGCAGGATGAGAGGGGCAACGAGGTGGTCAGAGGGATGGGAGAACCCAGGGGAGATAGGATGAGCTTGGCTGGTCTGGCTTAGCAAAGCAGGGAGTGTGAAAGGCTCACAGAACCTTCCTGCTCCTGACTTCATGTCCGAGTCTCCAGCAAATTTGCCCTAATTTTCAGCCTTCAGCTTAATTTCTTTCAGCCAGGGAGGCAGGGCCTGGCCGAGCAGCCCTCTGCAGGACACAGGGTGGGTTTGGGCTGCCCACTGCTTTGTTTGTATTTTTAGAGCACGCCACAGGCACTAGGTCACTGAAGTGAGTGAAATTCCACCCTGGAGCAACTCTTCATCCCCATCCCTCTCCTCAGGGATAGACTGGAGTCAACAGCTGAGCAGAGGCTCAAGTGTCTTGGCCACTGCAGAGCCTGGCTGAGGCAAGGGGCAAGGGGTGGGTGGGTGCCAGGATCTCGGTGGAAGAGCAAGGCAGTGGGCAGGGGACAGCCCTCCCACTGTTCTCACTCCTGGAAGAGTCCCAGGGGAGTGAGGGTCTGGTTGTGCTGAGCTGGAGACCCCACTGGTAGCACAGGGGGGCTCTTGGTGTAAGCGGTCTCAGGGGGAATTAGTTTGGTGGGACAACAGGCACCCTGTGCTGAGGGAGCTGAGGGTGTTGGGATGCTGAGGTGAGACTAGGACAAACTGGAGAAGGGTGGGGAGAAGGCCACCCCTACCACGCTCGCTCAGTGGAGTGATGAGTTGGCAACATGGTGAGTCAAAAGCTGAAAAGGGGGGAAAAGCCTAGAAAAGGAGAATGTGTAGGGGCTTAAAGTAGCACAGCACATCCCCTTGAAAACACAGCTTGGGTCCCTTCATCATCTCCAGAGTGAGTGATGCAACGGAAGCATCTCACCAGGGCTTGGGCTCACAGGGAGTGAGTCAGGAGAGCTGGAGTCCCGCCTCTTGAGTCACTGCTAGTAGCACTGGCAGCCACCCCTGCCCCTTTCAGTTGTGAGTGGTGATGGAGTCACAGTCCCCTTGGGGGGTCTTGGGGGAAAATCATAAATTTATCATCTAAGCCTGAAATAAAGAGAGAAACTCTCCCCTGGGATGCTGTCCCAACCAGCAATTGTGGCAAGAGATGCTATGGCAAGGAAGGACAGCAAGTATCAGATCCCTGCTTTAAGGCAAGAGGTTTGCCTGGAAATTAGGCCAAGCAAAATGTGCTGGCAGTCATCATTTGAGAGCTCTGCCTCATGAGGTGTGAAATATCTGCCTTTCCTGACGATCTTCTAGAAGATGATTTTCTCTGCTTGAGCCACCCAAATGCTTGGCCTCACCTGGTTCAGGTGGCCCGAGCACCCAGCAGTGATCAATTACACATTGCTTTCAGCCAGAGATGCTCACACTGATGTGATTTAGCAGGACCAACACTCAAACCTCAGCTTGAACCTCAAAGGTTGTGACAAGGATCACCTGTGGGAGGGAGCTGAACCGCAGGACCAAGCGCTGTTTTTATTGCTGGAAACAGCCCAATATGAGGACTGGGGTCTTTTTTCTGAGCCATCACACAATTTTGGGAGAATTTTTCCCTCTATACACAACCCAGAGCGTGCCTGCATTTCCCTGTGTCGTAGTGCCAGCCCATGGCTCTGCTCCGGGGCATCCCCTCTGGTGTTTTTTTCCCCAAGGCCTTTTTCTCAGAGATCCACCCTTTTTTTTTCCAAAACAGGCAGTTTCCCCTAATAGCAAGCACCCAGTGGCCGGCAGCTGACGGCTCAGTTGCTTTGCCTTATGCACAAAACTTTCCACTTGTGCTTTTCATCTTCCCAGTGGAGGGAAGTGCCTGCTCTCCCTGGCCTCTCTCCTGCAGAAGGGAAACTGCCCTCCTGTGTTCAAAGTCCCCTCGAAAGAGAAGCCGAGGGTGCACTGACCTCATGGAGTAAATATTTTCCATGACATCGCCTTCTGACATCTCGTCTCGGGCTCTATACCTATAGCTGACCCAGCTCTGGGTTTACAGCCAGTTACTTGCTTCCCAACATGTCCCCATGCAATGTCACCCTCTGAAGGTTTCAGTGACCTCTCTGGACACCCCCCCAGGGACTCTGCTGGCCAAGGGGGTGGCTCCTGGGCCAGTGCTGCTCCCCAGGGACACCAAATCCCACTGGCTTGCTGTGACAGCTTCTGCAGCATCTCCCCTTGCCTGCTCAGAGCTCTAACACGCCTGTGGCCATGGGCTCATGCCAAGCCAGCTGGGAAGCTGGAGCCAGCAGGCACGAAGCATCCATGGGATTTACGTGGGATGCAGGTAGGTTGTTTGGAAGTGGGAACAACTTGTCACCAGGCATGGGTGGGGGGGACACTCACTGACTCCATCCCTGCTGCTCACCCAGCTAAATGGGAAGGGGTGGATGATCCAAGAGGTATTTTCTACCTCCAGCCTCTTGCTGTGTTTTGCCTGTACAGAGTCCTTCCCCAGACTGTCCTTCTCAAGGAGACAGTCACATCTGGTGTCTATCCCCAGCAGGTCTCAATTTCCTGCACAGGTGCTGCAGAGCCCAGAGCTCTTCATTGTCAAGGTGTTTTATTTGCAACATGAAAAGTCAGTGTCTTTCCCCCACCATCAACTTTCTAAGACAAGGTGCTGTGGTCACTCTCCTGCCAGGGCTTTTCAAACCATGTGCCAGGTCCCAGCTCCAGTACAGTGTCCTGAGGGGGAACAGGGTATTCCATGAGTTGGATTCCTTAGGATTAGATCCCTCCCGCCTGCCTCTTGAGGAACAGGGAGAAAACACAGAAATATTGCCAAGCATGCGGCACACACCAGGAGGTGTCAAAAGATGCTCCCGTCAAGCCTTGCAGGCAGCCCTGTGGGGAAAATCACCCAAGCAATTTGCCGTGGGCATGTCAGAGCCCTTTATTTCTGGGGCTTTATTTCTCACCTACAGCAAAGGTGCCTCCTCAGGTGAGGCAAGGAGAACACTTATACTTGCCCTTCTGGTAGCTCCTCCAACAGTTTATAAAAGAGAAACCAGTGTTTCCCAGTTCTTCTGCATGGGAGAAGTGTTGTTCTTATCTAGAGGGTTGCTACTGCTAGAGTGAAAATCAATATTAAACATATATTAACCTGAGTAGGTTTAGGGCTCCTTTTTTGGCTCCTCAGTAAGATTTTCCATTTTAAACAGCTCTCTTTTTGGCAGACAGGGAATGTTTTTCCACCTACTCCACAGCTTGCCAGGTGGTGGCTTCACAGGAATGCTTCAGGATGCAGTGGAGAGCTTGGCTGGACCAGCCTGTGATTCCAGGTATTGTCCTGCACCTGCTGCAGAGCAAATCATGGACCTCCGCCCTCCATCCCATGCTCCTGAAGCAATGTGTGTGTCCCTGGCAGATTCCCAGCATGGCTGTGAGTGCAGCACTCCCACTCTGGATCATCCAGTGTGCAGGGTGCTGTCCATGAGCTCTTTCACAAGAGGCTGAGCTCTGAAAATCCATGTGCCAATGGCACATTTTTGCACCAATTTTTGGCTTCTCCTTTGAGGAGAGGTGTGTCTTCTTGAGCACGTGCTGTGCTCCTCTGTGTAAAACCCAGATTGATCCCTGCTCCTGGGAGGATGCAAGGGCTGCACATCCTACCTGAAGGTGACAGCTCAGTGTTGAGGAAATGATTCTCTGCTAGAAGTGCCTGCCTGTTGGACAAGGTGGAATTTTGGAGGTGGGGTGTAGAATCATATACTGGAGGTTGGATGTATAAACTTTGGCTTTCCCAGGGGCCTGGGTCTTCCCTGGGACTGCTGCTCTGCCTCCTCACATTTCTGGGGAGAGGAACTGCAGCTAACCTCACCACAAACACAAATTAGCTGGGTTTTGTTGCTTTTTTTTGGGGGGTTCTGTGTGTTCAGTTTTAACAATAAAACATCTGTTCCCAAGCCCAGCAGCTGGACCGAAATGAACTGACGTTAGCATCAATTATCCTCCGGGATGGGGAGGCTGCCGGGAGAACGAACGGCACAGATTTCCTCAACGCTGAATAACAAATGAGAACAACAGCTTGGCTCAGTGGCTCGTGTGTTCCCGGAGAGCTTCCAAACCCCTCACCTGCTCCAGCCTTTGGGTTTGGGGTGCCAACTGCTGTGTGTCACTGCTCCAGGTACCACTGTGAGGTAGAGTGAGGGAGATGCTTTTGCAACTGGGGAATAAACCCCATTTTTGGTGTCTTGGTTTATGGCTGCTGTGGTGGGGGAGATTTTCCTGAATGCACCAAGCATACAGGGATTTTACAGAGGCATGGGATGGGGTGCAACCACTTCCTGCAGAGCCAGCATGAAGAGCCCCAGCCCGTGATGGGTGCAGGCAGCCAGCCCAGAGCAGAGCTGGGGTTCACAGAGGGATGGGATGATGCAGAATCATGTTCCCTGGGGACAGAAAGGGGCCATTAACAGGGAGAAAAGGGGGAGCGATGGAGCACAATGCCTGTGATTTGTTGGCAGGCGCGACCTCCAGTCCCTGGCAGCACCTCAAAGCAGCTGTGAAGTGCCAGTCAGTGGCAATGCTCCGGCGCGTGATGTGGGGCGCCTGACCCTGGCATGAGGCTGAGACACGGGCTGGGACAGGGGCTGCCCATGGGGAAGGGCACTGACTGCACCGGGGCTGCTCCTCCTGGGGCCCTGCGGATGAATCCCAAGTGTGCTGAGTGCTCCAGGGACATGGTGGCCTGGGTGCCATCCTGTCCCATCCCGAACACTCTCACCAAAAGCAGGTTATTTTCCTGAATCCCAGTAGCAAAGAGAAAACTGTGGCTGTGAGTAAACTGAAGAAAATTACCTGAAATTACCAGGGAAAAGCATTTTTATAAGCGAGCTTCTTTGTACCTGCACAGCCAGATGCTTAAATAACTTAATGCAGGCTGTAGAAAATAATTTCGGCTGCTGCAATTTTGAAGCCTCTAAAATAGCTTTGCTGCTCCTTGGGGAGCTGTGAGCATTTTAGGCCTGACAGCTTCCAGCACCCCACAGATGAGGTACAGCTGCTCATGGCAGCCTGTGGGGAAGGGCTGGGGGGAAATGGGGCTCCTGGGCCTCGTGTGATGCTCATCATGATTTTTTGGAAGGAAAGTGTTTGGGGTGAACAGCAGGACAGAAGGAGCTCGTTTGGGAATAACAGCTTGCTCCAAAAACCTGGGAGCATCAAGCACCCAGGGAGTGCTTTGTCTGGCTTCTTCCTTGAATGTCCCTCTTGTGGGAATATCACCCATATGCCATGGAATACTTTGGGTTGGAAGGGACAGTAAAGATCATACAGTTCCACCTCCTGCCATGGCAGGGACACCTTCCACTATCCCAGGGTGCTCCAAGCCCCGTCCAGCCTGGCCTTGGACACTTCCAGAGATGGGGCAGCCACAGCTTCTCTGGGCAACCTGTGCCAGGGCCTCACCACCCTCACAGGGAAGAATTTCTTCCCAATATCCCATCTAACCCTGCCCTCTGTCAAGTTGAAGCCATTCAACAGCACCCAGCACATGCCTGAGAAAATTCCTGTTTTCCTCTAATTCCTTATTGCTTTTGGCGTCCAGCCTTGGTTATTATCCACAAACCATACTGGGCCAACACTAGCCCAGGTATCACATCTGATGTGTGTCACCTCTCTGCTCCCAGACCAGGCGCTGCAGGCACTCCTGGCCTCTCCTACCAGACATGGAGTCCAGCTGGGAAAATCCCCAAAACTTCACTCAGAAGATACTTGGCAGAACTAGAAGCAAAAGTAAAGGAAGCTTTGGCTTTATAAAAAATTTGAAAACCAGATCACTTTGTCCCAAAGCAAGTGAACTCAGCCCAGTATGTCTATTTTTTGTTACGTTATGTACTGTACTCCAGCCTGTTTTCCCAAGCTTTACAAAAGCAAGTGGATCCTCATTTTGTTTGCCTGTCCCAACCCTCAGTAACATGCTGAACTGGCTGGTTTTGGGTAGATCTGGCATTAACTGCTCCCAATACTCCGGTCTTCCTGGCTGTATGAAAATAAGTGCTGGTGCTGGAGGTTGGCTTGATCTCAAGTAGTGAGGGAAAGGCTTGTTGCGTCCCTGGTTTCCCAAAAATTCCCGTCTGGTGGGAATTTGTCAGCTGGAGCATTGAGATGGGGCTGCCCTGACTCCAGACACCGCTTCCCCTCCCAGCCTGCCAGCAAAAACAGCCTGGGAGGATTCTCTGGTGTATTGGGATCCAGAGGGATGGAGACAAGAGAAGGGCTGAGGTCCCTGCACCCTGCCTGATTCTCTGGTGATCTTTTTCTTCTTTTCATCCAGCTTGCAGTGGCCTGCTTTTCCCAGCCTGGTTGGCAATCCTAAGGAATAGGAGGCAGAAGCCTAAATGTCTCCTGAGGAGCTGGATTTTAGTCCCTCCCTATGGCACTGGTGCTCTGGCTCCCTGTAAACTGTCTCACCTCTGCAAGGACTGAGCCTCCTGTGCATCATCCTCCTTTATCCAGAGCAAAATGTGGCCTGAGGGGTGGGAAACAGGGATTGTGCCACCAGGCAAGCTGGGACATACAGCAGCCACTTCTGGCTCATTACCTGGAGGAGGCTTTGGTGAGCTGGATGGGAGATAAAATGCTGAGCAAGGCTCAGGAGGGTCCAGGTGTGTGTAATGCAGCTAAAAGGAGGTGGGATAGGAGAAAAAGGGAATAAAGCAAGGCAGGGGCAGCATTCTGACCACCACAGGGCATCTGAAACAGGGTTAGATGCCCTGTGTGGGCAGCCACCAGGCAAGGGATGCACGGCTCTGCTTTGTCCCAGCAGCTCTGGGGGGCGGCTCTGGAGCTTTTCCTTCTGCCAGGGCAGGGCACAGCCTGAGGCTGGGGCTAAAAATGTTGTAACAACATCTGCATCCCATCACGGTGGGGGTTTGTGCTCTGTGGGGCTCCCATTCAGCCCTGCTCACCCTGAGGCTGTTCCCACCCCAACCCAGAGTCAGCATCACTGCCTGGGGCACCTCGGGAGGGGGGGATAAGGGCCCTGGGGGGCTGCTGGGGCAAGGACCTCTCCTCCTCCCGGCCTCCTCACCCCTTCATTTCAACACACTCCCCCACCTCCAGCTTGTTTGCACAGCTCAAAATGTTCTGAGCATTATCAGTGTTTGCACTTTTGCCACTGTTTGTGCTGGTTGCACTTTAAAGGCAATAAAGTCAAGTTTTGTTTGCGTACAAGGGAGCCATGGGGCTTTTTCCCCCAACACACCAGAGCTCGCCCTAAAACATGGCACCAACCACCCCTGGAAGGCCTGGGCCTGCTTGGGCTCCTGGGGATGATGTTCCTGGGGGAAAAGGGGCTTGGTGTGTGCAAGCACATGGGGTTCACACCTTGCATCACCCCAAGGCTCTGCCTGCCAAGCTTTGAGCTTCATGGGGAAGGCTGACTCAGCATCCTCCCCCTTTTATTCCCGGAGAAGCCAAGGTATCCCAGGCCACACAGCCCCATCAGCCCCTTTCCCAAATGAACTTTTCCCTGGCAAAGCCACTTCCCTCCGAGTCCTGCGGTTTAGGAGCACCACAGGAGCCAGGTGCTGCTGATGACACGAGGCCTTGGGGGTCCCACAGTGTAGGGACATGACCTCATGTGTGCCCAGCCACCCACTGCTGTCCCCACAGGCTGACACTGCCTCCCTGCTGGCTGCTGTCCCTGTCCAGGGGTTAAACATTAACAGGCTGGGGCCAGTGCAAGGCCAGAGGAGTCTCCAGAGTGTCTGGGAAAGGGTGTTATTTCTGGAGAAAGCAGTGCTAGAAAAGTGGCCTCCACTGTGCTGCTCAGTGACCCTCTCCTATCTTGCTGCTGCTCCATCCCTGCTCCCAGAAAACCTCCCTCCATCATCCTCCTCAGCTCCCCAGCTGCTTTCTCCACCTCTCAGTCTGGTCTGGGCTGCCCAGCACATCTCTCCATGCACAGGGTATTTTCCACACTGCCTAAGGCTGAGCTGGCTGGGGTGTGTGCTGACCCTCTTGGGCTGATGCCAACTCCCCCACTGCCCCCCCTGAGCTCCTGGTACCACTCCAGAACCTCGGGATGGGGCAGAGCTCACGGCAAACCCGAAGCTTGGTGCCTGGAGGGTGACCACACCTGCCTGCTTTTCCTGGAAGGGCAACGTTTCTTGCAACTGATCCCTGGATTAACGTAGGGCGTTTTCTCTGCCCTGCCAAGGCGCATGTCACCTCTGTCACCTCTCCAAAGAGCAGCCGCGGTGGCTCAGCACCAGGAACACCCTGTAAACAAGGTGCCTGCCGGCCTGGCTCACGAGGGACACCTAGGGCTGGAAGGGACCAGGAAAGGCACAAACCTCACAGCTTAAGTGGGGTTTAAGCTCGCAAAAAAAAAAAAAAGAGGAAGAGATGTGGAAAAGGCAAAGCTGTGTCTGGGCAGGAAATAATGCCTCGCCACGACCCAAGATGCAGGTGCTGTGCTGCGGTGTGGCGGCTCACCCTGCCCTCTCCTGGACACCGGCTCGCTGGCAGCCCGTCCCTTTGGGAAATATCCGACACTTTTAAATGCTCTCCTCCAAAAAACCATCCGGAGCTGTTTGAGGGGTGCAGCTCGTACAGGTCTATTGGGTCAGGGAAGGATTGTGGCATGGAATCATGGATTTGTGGAGTGGTTTGGACTAAAAGGCACCTTAAAGACCATCTAGTTCCAACCCAGGAAAAGTTGCATCATTTGCTGTGACCTGATGCCTCCTTAACGAGTAAGCACCGATGGCTCCCTGAATTTCCCATTTTATTCATGGGGAATTTTCCATTTTCCAGACCAGGAGCAAAAGGCTGCAGTGGGCTGTGCTGTCTCCATCTGCCTCCATCTCGGAGGAGGTGGATGGTGCTGTGGCACAGCCTGGCTGCCTGCAAACCCAGCACTGTGGCCTCTCAGTGGTGCTGGGGGTGGTTTTTGGCAGACCAGCATGGCTGTGACTTGCTCTGGGGAGGAGGCACCCACTCCAGCTGTAATCCACAGGTCTGGAAAGATGCCCAGGACATGCCTGGTGCCGCCTGCTCCCACCCAGTGTGGGCTGAGCCATGCAGGTGGGCACAGGGCACTCGCTGGGGAGCTCAGCCTTACCCAGCAAAGCCTCGGCTGCAGCTCATATTCTCCTCTTTCCATCCTGCCCTCTGGAGCATCTCTCCCCCACCTCCTACCGCTGCCAACAGCTCTCCCTGGCTCACATCCAGATCGGCACTCCTTGGAGTCATCCAGGTGTTATTTTCCCTAAGGAACTGTGATGCCAACGTGTTGCAGGAACCCAGCACAGTGTGAGCTCATGGGTCTAATCCTGCCTTAGCCCAAACCCAGGGACTGAGGCATGGAGTGAGCTTGGGCTGGAGGCACAATCCAGTCCCTGTGTTTTATCCCAAACCCTGCAGACAGGGAGCACGGTGTGATACAGACATACCTGTGGTGCTAATTGCTGCCTGTAATCCCAGGATTATGTTTTACTGCTTGTTATATCCCTGTTATGCTCCCAGCTCTATTCCCTACTCCTCGCCAAACCAGAGCACAGCAGGCCTTGGGATCCTCCTAATTAAACACTATTATTTTTTTTACATCATATTTTTTAATGCAATTTAAAATTACAATACATAAAGATGCAGCTCAGCTCAGAGACCCACATCCTTCCCAGCCTCCAAACTCACCCAGCGTGTCTCTAGGGATTAGAGACCAAGCAGAGAGCCTGAGCAAGTGCCACTGGGATCACAGTGCATCCCCCAGCACCTTCCCTCTGGATGGGGATAAAGAAAGGGCTCATTTTGGGGTGCACGTGGAGCTGCTGAGGTCTGTCCTGCAGCAGAACACTGCTCATCCCAGAGGGAGCAGCTGTCTGAGGCATCCATCAAAACTCAGGCACCTCCTTGGGAATGGCTCTATTTCATCCCTGGACATGGAGCTGTTTATGGAATTATCACGGTTGGATGAATGGTGATGTTTTGTTCCAGCAGACACACTGCACACTGGAAACCTTGCAGGAGATAAATCACTGACACAGTAATTGTATTTCTCCACCTTCCTCCTTCCTTGCCTTCAAATAAATGGGTTTAAACCAGTCCCAGCTCTCTGAAGAGCTGGTGCTGAGAGATGGGAAGAGAGGAGAGGGAAAGGGCAGCAGAAGGCTCTCCCAGCCCAGTGTCTGGAAGGTCCTGAGGGTCTCCTTACCATGAACCCAGATGCCTCTTTCCTCTGCAAGGAATCACATCTGTTCATGCTCTTCCCTCCCTCCCAGTTCCAAGACAGACCACAAGCAAGAGGATCTGCTGAGGCCGGGGAGGTGAGACTGGAGGAAACCTCTCAGCAGCTCTTGCTGCAGTTCTGTAGAGGTTTTCTGCCTGTAGCTTTCTTACTTTATTTGATTTCACCAGGTCTAATTTTATTGGATATTTCTGCCTTTTGTGTGGCCCAGTACTCAGAACAGTCCATTTGGGAGGAGGCTTGATCCATACACATATCTCCATGTATGAAAGCGGGGAATAAGGAGACTCAGGGTACATAGGTGAGAAAGAAGAGGGGGGATTTGATTTATAATCCCACAGTGGGGCACCAGGAGTAGGATTTTAGGATCTGCTCAATAAAGGATTCGAGGTTTCTAAAAGGGTGTCTTGTGCACAGAGCCCTTTCAAGCTCAACCCCTGAAATGATAAATGTTTTGCAAAACACTACTCTAAAAGGAAAAAAAAAGAAAAATCCATATATTGATACATCTTATATGGCAGTCAATGAACACGAGCATCAGTTTTCAGCTCCAAAAGGCTGCCAGGGTGGGTCTCTGCTCCCTCTTCCTCCACATGACAGAAATTATTCAAATTCTTCTCTTCTAGCAGTCTTCAGGCAGTGATCCTGCGCTGCATCGGCCGAGGAGCAGATGCAGCTCTGGCAGGCACTCAGGAAAACACCAAGTGAGCAAGTTTTTCTGCTGCTTCTCACATCCGCACCATTCCTCAGAGTGGGGCGTAATCAGCCTCCATTTGTTTTCACGGCTTCAGCTCCAGAATAGATGGGAACACAAGCTGCAGCAAACAGCTCCTGCTGACGGGAGCTGCGAGGAAAATGGGGATGGGAAAGGTGCACTTCCTACTCTCTGTCTCCTTGAGCTTTCCCTGTTAAGAATTTAATCACTGAGACACCCCAAATCAAGCCTTGCAGGTGCCAAAGGTGCCTCTAGACAGACTCTTTACAGTCAAAAAATACAGACATCCCCTATGATTCAATATCCATGAAATCAGCCTGCTTCTCTGGCTGATTTACTTCCCCAGCTAAAACATATCACCCTTCCTGACTTCCCATCAGCTGGAGAAGGGAAAGTAAGCTGCATGCGCCTTTATACTACACCTCAACCAGCCTGGAAATATTAGCAAGGTTGTTGGACACCAGCTCTGTTCCTGCAAAATATAGCCTGGGATGGGAGGGATCACAAAGTAGAAGATTTCTTGCATGGAATGGAAAAAACACCAACACTTGAACTAGTGATGGGGAAATGCTTGAAGAAAGACCTTGTATTTTTTATTTTTAGGTGATTTATGCAGCTCTCCTGGTAGCTATGCAGTGATGGAAAGTGTTGGTGCGACCCAAATATTGCAGGGCAGAATGGGAAGGGTCCCTCCAGTCTCACCTTTGCACATGACTGCTTCACACCCTGCTCCCTCTTCCTGAGTGCCACTGTGCTGCTGGGGACTGGCTCTTTGAGATAACTCTGCATCCCCTCCGCATGAGGCCAAGTACAGCAAAGGGTGTTTGCTCATCCTCCCACCTCAGCCATGCAACCTGCCCGGCACAGCCGTCCTGCTCAGCCAGGCCTGGCACACCGGGAGTGAGTTGCTGGCAGACAAACACAGCCAATTTCCTCATCTCCAAGTGACTTATCTGCCAAAGGGAAAGCTAAGCTCAGCCTTGACATCCTGCTTTTTATTCTCCTTGGTTTTCCAGCCAGGAGAGCCGGGGCCTGAGGAGTTCAGCAAATGCGGCTGAGGTCAGGCCACAAATCAGGGCTCTGTCAGGCCGGGTACACGGGAGCCTCCTAGCACAGCCTCCTGGCTGGGGGCCCCTGCAGCTGATTTATCTGATGCCTGATGCTTCCTTATTTTTAGTGCATGTGCTGGAGGTCCTCATTACTCACAAAGAGCTTATTTGGAACTCCCTGTCCCCAGGGATGGTCCCTGCTGGGCATTGTGCAGGATGCCCAGGCTCTCTGAGCAATGGAGGTGACTTTCTTCATCCCACAGTCATCTGCAAGCAGCCAGACACTAAGGAAAGAGATGGAGTTTCCTTTGCTGGGATTGTGGGTTTGGGGCAGCATAGTGGAGACTGAGTCAGTGGGGGCTCTGCAAGACTTTCCATGCATCCTGGGGCTGCAGTGAGACAGGAGATGCTCCACAAGCCCACGTGATCAGCGTTTTTATCTCAACCATTGCACAAATGTTATTCATTTCACCCACCGTTGCCTTTAGGCAGGTGGCTTTTGAAAAAATTCATTTTTGGGACAAGAGCTGCCCACCAGCAGCAGAGCTGTGGCCATGCACTCACACCCAAACCAGCAGCAGCAGCTCCTAAAGCCATGATGCTCCAAGCACATCTCTGGCACAGCCTCTGCATGGGAACACAGCTAATTTTAGCTCCTCGGAACATGCAGCATGGTTGAGATCGACTGCAGCCAAAGAGATCCTGCTGGAGGGGGCTTGTTTGCTTAATATGGTTCAATATTCATCATCCTTAAGTCCAGCTAAGAGTGTGTGTGCCCTCAGGGACATCCTCTGGACTCAGAGAAGATGGACATGGGGTGTCCTGACCAGCAAAGCCTCTGCAAAGTCAACATCCAGCTGGGGCTGAATCAGCGTCATTATGGGGTTTATTCTCCAGGTCCACACGAACACCCTGAACATGGATCAGGATGAGCAGAAGGGTTGCCTTATTCCCTCCAGGAGCAGAGAGGCTGACATCCAGGGCCAGCAGGGTGGCTCTGGCACACAGGATATGGGACTGGCAGCAGCGCTGAACTTTGACCAGCTGCAGGAAGGTGTTTACTGCTGCCACAATAACTGCAGCTCCACAGCTGGCAGCTTCCCCATTTGCCAGGCTGGGGGGGACAAGGACCCCAAGGGGATGTATGAACTGCCCCCTTTCAGGCAGAAGGGTTTAAGGTTGTCTCCCTGGGCCCGTTCCCCCAAAGCAGAAGATTTCAGTATACTCCACTGGGGAAGTTGGGTTTCTGTTTGTCATGCCACCACAGGAGCTGCCCTGGAAGTGCTGGCGCTGATGGGCTATGCTCCTCCACTTTATCCAGGGTTGCTGTGACCTACAGGGCTGTAGCCCTTGAAGTTGTAACTTGATTCTGCAGCCCTATAAATATGACCATAGCACCCTATAAATATGGCCAGTGCAAAACAGTAACAGTAACTGCAGAAACAGTCATCTAATCCAGTTAAATATAAAGACTATAATCCAGCAGATTAGCTGAGCGTGGATGGGGAGCGACAGGGACCCCAGGAGGAGTCTCTGCCTGGTGCTGGGTGCTCAGCAGGCAAGGAGGAATGCCAGGCAGCTCTTCACTGATGTGCAAATACCCTGAGGATGAGCAGTTTTGCAGCAGTGAAGATGGCATTTGGCCATGGAGCAGCCCAGTTCCTAGAGAGGTTCATGAGGAATTTGCCATGGGATTTTTGGGCATGGAGTCAGCTCCCATGTTGGGGCTCAGAGGCTGCTCCAGACCTATTAGGGGCAGGGTCTATGCCTGGTCATCATTGGAGACTGATCTCTCTCTGAAGCCACCGTGTTCTGTCATGTCACCAGTCAAAGGTTTGTTGGCTGCCTGGGAGCTGCACAAAATGCTCAGCTGGTGCCTCCCTGGCACAATCCACATATCCCTTGGGTTTCACACTGGGAAGCTCTTTCTTCCCTCTATATCATTTGCCTAAGCAGTGACCAGGTGACACCAGGAGGGCAAAAAAGGGGTTGCAAACAGATGTTTCAAACCCTCTGGGGTTTTTGTGCAAGGAATAAGATGTTTGCAGCCCAGAGGAACCTCCAGCAGAGGCTCCTTTCCAGCCAGGATTGCCCCTCTGTCACTTCTCTCCCTGTAGATATTCCTGCTGGCTGGATTAATTGGTGCTAAGGCTTCAAGAGCCTGTGAGGAGACATCACCCTTGATCTTAGAAGGAATGACAGACCCTAACAGCCCACAGCCCAGTAACACTGACATGGAGTGACCTGATTTGGGGTGTAGAAGATGCCTGTTCTGCCCGTGGCTCCCTCCTCCCTTTATAACTCAGTTTCCTGCCCCTTACAGCCCACCCTTGCCAGTGTCACCAGACAGGAAGAGGTCATGGCCTGAGGGCAGGGATCAGCAAAGAAGCCCTGGACCAGAGCTGGGTTCTCATGAATGGATTGTGCTGGCGATCACAGGACCATATTTTGGAGCTGATGGCAGTGAGGAATCACGAGGATGATGTCACCTGCTTCTCCAGCAACTGGAGACTGACCTGGAGGTTGTCATTGGGGCCTGGTGTTGCACGGTGCTTCCCCATCTCCCCTGGGCCCATGGGCACAACTGGGAACGAATGGGGACCAGGGTGACTTTCCCAGACCTACCCGCACAGGTGGCTCTGGCACACTTCCAGGGAAGGGGAGCACATGGGGTAGAGCTGTAGGGCATCGACATTTGTCATTTGCAGCACAAACCACATTTTCCCTTTTTTTACTACTGTAGGAAGCTTTATTTGGAAGAAAATATTGCAGCACTTTGCTCGGCTGGCTCTGCAGGACATGGAAAACAAGCAGGAGGGATGGGAGCAGCAGGGAGGAGAGGGCAGAGCAGAAGAAAACCTCACCCCAGGCAGTACAGTGCCAGGGCTGGGAGGAAACTCACTGCATGCCATTTTCCAAAGTCGTCTTTGCAGTCCTGGAAACAAGAGCTGGATCCCGGAAACGCTGCTGGAAGAGAAGATGTACCATAAATTTTAACTGTAAGGCAACCCTGAAGAGGCAATAAATATGCCTGCATGCACATCCTCATGCCAACCTTCACACCTCTTCCCATTCTGACATCCAGACGTGGTATCTGACCTCTGGGACCTATCCTGCCCCATTACAGAGGCCCCACCTGAGTCCTGTCCAGCATGTCATTCCCAAAGTACTCTCTCCTGTTAATTTTACTTCCCTCTTTAATCCTCCTGCCCTGTCCAGGCTGGTTCCTGTCTGAGTGTTCAGGGCAAAAGGTGGCAGTCAGGAGGGCATGGGAATCCTGGGGCTGATGACAGAGATTTACAGCTCCTGCTGGAATGGTTCTGAGCTCAGGAGGGTGGCTGGAAGGGCAGCTCAGTGAAGTGCAAAGGAATGGGCAGCATGAGATACCAAAGCTGGGAAAAATACCAGCTTACCACTGAATAATTTCCTTCTGACCAGGCATGTCCTGCAGTCTCTAAACCCTCCTTCCAAAGGATTTAATAAATCCCCTCTTTCCCCATCCCCCCCAAACCAGACACTCCTGTGGGTAAGGTGGGTCCATCCCCCTGCGTCTTCCACAGTCCACAGCCAATGGGTGGGAGCTCATCCCAGTGTCATCCCCATCCATCATGCCATCAGCCAAGGAGGAGCTGGGAGCAATGTCCCGGGAAGGTCTCTGCAGCAAGTCAAGGGATTGGAGATGGGGAGAGCCGCTTCTCTGGCTTCTGAGTCGCTTTGCAAGAGGACAGGGAGGAAGACGAGAAGCTGGTGTGATGAAGGCACAGTGGATACTACACATACATCTGATCCCATCTTGCTTCAAGTTCCTGGAGGAAATGGTCCAGCATATACCAGCAGGATCACTCTCTGCTCATCAGCTTCTCCCAAATCTGCTTAGCCCATAAATTAGACTCAGCATCATGGCTGTGGCCAGCAGCTTCCAGTGGGGCAGAGCCAACATCCTTATTCCAACCTTTTTTTTACCTGCATTGGAAGGGAAGAGATTTGAGTGGCTCCATTCCCCATGTGCACTGAACAGGCAAGCTGAGCAATGCCACGGGATCATGGTGGCCTCAGTGATGCACCTTAAAAGCCTGAGCAAACTGGAGGCCCTTTGGGACACTACCAGCAGCAGGCAGGACTTAACAGGCAGCGCTGCTTCTGTTGCTCGCTCCTTGCTGCTCCCTTGTTTTATGCCTTGAACAGATTTCAAAGCTTTTGGCACCAAAAAAAAGCGACAGAGACCTGGCCCTAAAAGAAGGCTGCAGCTAGAAACGCAGATGCTGTATCACTTCTCTTTGCTGAGGAAGAGAGGCCAAGGAAATGAGGGTATATTTCATGTTGTCTTTGCTATTTGGTGCGATGCCAGAGTATTCAACACTGAGGGAGGAGGGGAAGATTATCTTTGCTCCAAAGAAAACTTAGTCGTTCTTCCAGGGAAGTATCCTCTGAGATTTGAAAAGTGAAGAGAAGGTCGCCCCTGATGCTCTGGACTGGTCACTGCCCTGCAGTAGGTACAGCTTAGATCACTGGCAGGGATGGGAATTGCCACAGGCCCAGGGCAGTGCCTCAGCAAACACCCTCCTGAATGTGTTCTCCCTCCCATAACCCTGGTGCAAAGCTGGGTGTCCCCCTTTCCCACTCCCTGCTTGCCCTTTCCCATCCTCTTGGCCTAAAAGGCTCAGCTGGAGCTCAGGCAGCCCCTACCTTGGTTGCCTCATGAACACGGAGTTGTCCTGCATGAGGAGGACCCTCATCCTACTGCAAAACCCATCTGTGTCCCCAACCTGGACCTGTGTCAGAGAAGGAATGTCCCTGGCTCTACACCATCCATGGCTGAACAGAGCAGTGTGTTTGCTGGATGAACCTTTATCCTGCCCGTGACTGTACCTGTCCTTCACCTGGCTGACACCAGCCCTCCTCCCAGCTCAACTTACCAGCCTGTCCTCGCTGGCAGGGCCCTGGCTGCTCTTCAGGAGGGCCATATAAAGCTTGGGGGTTTTAATCTTCCAGGACTCCTCTGCTGGCTGTGTGCTGGAGGTGTGCAGAGCCAGGAAGAGACAGTGGTGCTGGTTATCTGTGCAAGATCTGTGCTTTTTGGGCCAGATACTCTGTCCTGATAAGAAGGGCAGATGCTGAGAACAGGTGAGGGAAGCAGGACACAGGAAAAAACACCCTGAAGCCTTTTTAAGAAATAACACCTATTTATTGGCACAACTCTCACCAGCACTGCCAGTCCCATCCCTGTGTAGGGAAGAACCTGTGGTGCTGAGCTAGTCCCGCTCTCCTGGCAGTGCCCTCACCCCTGGGAGCTGTAATTCCTGGAGTTTCCCTCAGGCAGCTGCAGAGTGGTCCTGGCCCAGTTCCAGCAGCTGTTGCAGGAGAGATGCCATGGGACATCCCGGGCTGCTCCATGCCCCTGGGCCTGGCTCTCCTCGCCTACACAAACAGTTTGTGCAAGAAGCCCTGGGCTGAGCCTCTCCCTGGGGTGGAGCAGCACCAGCACACACAGAGACACGCTGCCCTTGCCAGCTCTCCCAGCCACCCCCCAATGACTGGCATGGCTCAGCTGGCATTCCCAGGACATCTGCAGCCCCACACAAGCTCTGTCCCTGCAGTTTTCCCAACACAGGGCCTGCAGGACTCAGCCTGACCCCTCTCCAGGGCACCGGCTTACAGGCTCCTACACCTCCATGGAAGAGCAGCTATGACCAGGCCTCTACCACTCTCTGCTGCATTTCAGCACAACTCTGCATCTCAGCAGGAAACATGGGACACATTATCCTGCCTGCACCACGAGTCCTGGGTCCAAACACCCATCCTTTATTTCAGGGATGGGCACTGGATATCCCTGACACCTCTCTGCTCTAGATGTGGCAAGCCCATCCTGAGGTGGTGCCCCAGGAACAGGACAGCAAAGACCAAAATGTGGTTTATTATTTTGCTCCCAGTCACCATTAGCCCTGTGGCTGCTAAGCCCAAAGGTCCTGCAAAAAGCCCTGGTGCAGGGAGGAGGCACAGAGACTGGCAAGGCACCCCTAAAATCCAACATGTTAAGTGTTTTTTCATCCCTGCAGCTTCCTGGGGAGTTTTGGAGGGCAGCAGGCAACCACTATCTCTCACCCCAGTGCCCCAGGAGCACGGGAATCACACCAGTCCTGCTCCAGCCCCTGCTCCAACCCCTGCTCTGCAAACACAGCAGGTGCTGCAAGCACTGGCAGAGATGAGGAAAAACAGCAAAGCGAAGAGGAGGGGGGGAAAACAAACCCCTTGGAGCCGGCAGGACAGCCTGAAAAGATCTGGTTGGATACAGGGAGGACGAAGCCCTGCTTTTCTTGTGCTGCCCCCCACTCCTTTCTCCTCTGTCCCACCTCTAAAATACCGCTGATCTGCCCGTGATTAAGAACAAGGCTCCTCTGAGAAGCGATGAAATCTCATCCTATGTTTTTGAGGGTACTCTGCTTTGCTGGGAAAGGACGGGAGCTGCCTCCAAGCTCCAACCCACGCCTCCCCTCCGGCCCCGAACTGAAAAACAACGGGCTCTGGAGGAAGAAGGGGAGAAAGGAAACATGCCGTTCCTGCAGCTCCAGCAGCTCCTGCCCCTCGCATCTCCGCGGCGGAGGCCCTGGCTTGTTGGCGGCGCTCGGATTGGCCGGGGGGTGGGAAAGGGAGCCCAGTTTGGTGTTACTGGGCAGACTTGGAGATTTTGGGGGGACGGAGGGAGGGGACCACTGGCACACGCGCCTGCGTCGGGAGGGGAACGCGCACAGGGCTTGTTTTGTGATGCTGGATTCCAGTTCGCCTTCGCCGGCGCGCTGGGACACGGCGTCAGCTGCTCTCTGTCTCATGCTGCTATTTGGGCGACAGCGATAGGGGGGACAACGATGGCGGGGGGGGGGGGGGGGGTCTGGGTTGGTGCTGGGCTACGCGGTGCCCGCCTGAATGTCTCCATTGTGCTGCCAGGGAGCAGGAAGCGCTGGCATCGC